>NKZI01001830.1:252-20612 GCA_002370645.1 Metschnikowia sp. 00-154.1 | reverse complement strand
TTCCGAAGCGAAGCTTGCGTCAGAGTATGCGACGAGATTTCGAGATGCTTTAGACACGTATATGAGTCCAAATGTCGTTGTTCCTACTTTGATGGCTGCAAACTCAGTATCATGCCCATCATAGTACTTCATACAACGATGGCCGTGACACAGCGTTTTCAATGACCATTGTAACAATCGAACTGACAAACGTCATAATATCTTCATAATCAGGGCCCTGTCTATGGTGGATGTAATATCCCCCTCAGACTCGAAGTCGATTTATTTTGGACATTAGAATACCATGCCTTTAAAATTATTCTTGATTAAATTGGGGATTCCTAGCATCCAGAAAACCGGTTGGGAGGGACATGTCGACCTAGACTTATTTGCCAGTTTGGAAAGCGAATGTCCTTGTGTGTGTTCGGTCAAAATGAGTCTCAGCTTAGGGGTGTACGGGCTCAGCTTGATCGAAAGAAGCCATGTGGGTCGCGATTGCTGCAGTGTGCACGCACTTGAACGTTTCTATAATGTCCACAGATTACGGTAAAGCGAGTCAATCGGAAACAGAGAAAACGAAAAGTAATGTTGATCACGTGATGTATCTGAGATAAATCTAACTTGAATGGGCATTTCCTTTGAATTGATCTTTAAGACTGCACCTTGAGTACGTATTCTCCCATGGCTCGGAGAGATGATCAGTCTTGGTAATGATAAAAGATGAAGATAAGTTTCAATCAATTCTTTTTGATTTTACCGACTGCTATTTGATTGATGTTTTTGAGCAACTAACAGGGGTTAGAGTCCGCAAGAAGAAAGGTCAAAGAGGACTGGAATATATCACTTATAAACTGAAGTAAGTTGAGGTTCAAGATTTAAGTAGATTGAGGTAGGGAGACCGTGGAACAGAAACTAGTTGTAGGCTTTCGTGACACCAATGCAGGAGGCTGGTGTGTCAAGAGTATAGTGTTAGAGTATTGTAGTCTAGTATAGTGTTAGAGTATTGTATTCCAGTATAGTTCTAGAGTATTGTATTCTACTATAGTTCTAGAGTATTGTATTCTACTATAGTTCTAGAGTATTGTATTCTACTATAGTTCCAGAGTATTATAGTCTAGTATAGTTCTAGAGTATTATAGTCTAGTATAGTTCTAGAGTATTGTATTCCAGTATAGTTCTAGAGTATTGTTGTTATGTTCTTTATAACGCGTGTTGCCTAAACTTGTATATTCGTTGATGGTTCCTCAAGAAGAAGAACCGGAGCGGCTTATATAACTTTTGAAAGAAACGAAGCATCGAAAAACTCCACCAGAACAATGAGAAGTATTGTTCTGGAATATTCGAAAAGGGCCTCTGATTCACGAGTTGTCACAATGACCAAATGCCGTGTCACGGCATTTAAAGTAGACAATACTAGAATCGGACATCGTTGGCTCCATAATGTATCAATGAGTAGTGTTCTACCTATTGTGGATCTAACAATTGTAGTCTAGTATAGTGCTAGAGTATGTTAGTATAGTATGGTTCTAGAAAATCGTAGTATAGTATAGTTCTAGACAATCTTAGTCTAGTATAGTTCTAGAAAATCGTAGTCTAGTATAGTTCTAGACAATCGTAGTATAGTATGGTTCTAGAAAATCGTAGTCTAGTATAGTATGTATGGTGCTGGATTCTTGGTTACATCAGTAAATGTTCTGTTAGATTCGTGTTGTCAGGTACTCTGTTTAGTATGTTTTTTTGTTGATGATACCTCCGAAGTAGGAACCTGAGCTTTTCAAGTAGTTGGCGGTGGAGTTAGCATAGCCAGCTGGTTGTTGCTAGGTGCAAAGGGGGAAAACTCTCCACATTCTATCCTGGTACCTTGAGACCTTTACAATATCCTGGTACCTCGTACGATGTTGTGCCACAGCGTCTTAAAGTGGTGATTGTTAAGTTTAGACACCTTAGGCTCATATTACCTCAATAGATAGAGCATTACCTATGGTGGATCTAACACGGAGAGGTAGGCGATATAGTTCGGGTACTCAGGTGCAAGTAACGTACGAAAGAGAATGAGAAAGATCATTTGGTGAGGATTGATTGAATTCCTTGGAATACTGGATTCAAGGATATTTCCATGGTTGGAAGGTGTAAAATACCCAGTATTTGAATTGTCAAAACAACCGGATCCTGCACACAAGGCCTCAAACCTGCTCAAATGCTTCAATGCAACATTTCATTGATATTAACTATGAGCAACTGGTTGAGAATTTGGATTCACCACGGATTTTTAGTATGTATTTAGGACACTTCTAACTCCCCCAAAAGCTGTTTTTTTTCTTTTTTTATTTTTTCGCCCCAGTTATATTTCGATTTAATGGCATGTCACGTCACCACATCACATCAGATCAGATCAGATCACCACTCTCAAACCGAGTATCAACTTATAACGCACCCTTTGCCACTCCTACTAAATATGCTGAAAAAAAACCCAGGGAAGAAAAAAAAAATTACTTGATCATAACCCCTCTTCTACTAAAAAAAAAAAAAATCTTCCGAGCTTTATTTATCGGCTGATCTGCTCATATATTATAACCCATTCCATCTACGCTAATAGTTTCCCAGTTGCAAGATATAGAAACCTTAATTTGGAATGGAAACACATTCTTTTTTTCGTTTTCGTGGTTACAGCATGACCAAATACTACCAAAGTGGTGATTTTCCGAGTGATTTTCCGGGTATTTATTCTGTGGCGAGAAGAGGATGTGACAAGTGTGGACGGATCCTCGGGATTTCTCGAGTGCACCTCGGTTCTTGGCGGGTATTGGTGTCTTTTTAAAGTCTGGTAACGACCAAAGGGCAAACTCTAGGTAGGAATAACATTTTCTTTCCTTGGTTACTGTTCGGTAATAAGTGACTACCCCTTCCCTTAGTTACTGTTCGGTAATAAGTGACTACCCCTTCCCAGACTTAGTGTTCGGAAATAAGTGATTACCAATTACATTCCTAGGGGTATATAAACCAGACCAGTATCCTTTCTTTAAGTGGCCATTATGAAGACAGTTCTTTTGTTTTTCGCCTCCCTTTTTACGGCCACTGCATGGGCAACCCCCTTCAAGCCATTGGCTTTATTTGCAAAGGTCAATGACACTTTAATGCCCCTTTCTGGAACTCGGCTTTCGGAATACGAGAATATCAGCGCCTTATCTTATGAAGACCCACTGGCAGTCCCTGCAGAATTCAAATTGACTGAAGATAACTACGCTTACGGTCCAAACCAGGAGGCGATAGGGTTTATTGAGCCCCTCATTGTTTTTGGCAATCTGGTCAATCCGGTTCCTTTGCAAATGGATAAGGACAACAAAATTCTAAATGGACGTTTTTATTCGTGCAAAGTGGCAGCCCACAGTAAAGTACACAAGATCTTCTATGACTTAGAAAGTTTGTACCGTACCAATTGCTTTGAAGTGGATATCTTTCTTTTGCCTCATAAACCCAAGGTTCAGCAGGTGATTGGAAAAAAACGTCACCAAGCCCCAATTTCATTCAAGAAGACCCAAGATTTTGCTAATTCAAACAACAAGGTTACGTTCCTGCCCAGCAATAGACTCAGTCACCGAAATGATGGTTTTCGTCATGGATATGGTTCCGAAGCACTCTATTTTCCTCCCAAAGATGGTCACACTATCAGTACAGAGAGATCCAGGGTGGATAACGCAATGAATTATGGCAACCCACCATCTAGCTTGAGCCCTAATATCAGGTGGACGAACCTGAAGCTTGCTAATGTAAAGAGGGTTCACCCCCCATACCACTTTGGTTCAAGCGGTCACGGCATGTACACTCCTACTGACAATAAGGTATCTACACATTATTACGAGGAGGTAATTTACTACCACTACGAAAGCAATACAGAGGCCGTGACCCAGGACCCTCGATATACGTTGTTTGCAAAGGTCGGCGAAGCTATGATCCCTCTTGGGGCCCGTCACCATTTCGAGGATGGAGATCATTTCAGCTCCATGTGTTACGGAACCGATATTGGCGAACCTATTAAGTTTAAACTCGATGGCCACTACGGATTGAGCGTAGAAACTCTGTATTCTGGGTACCTTGGATTAAGACATCGTGTGCTCAGTTTCGGCCCTAATATCCCTCCTACTGGTTTGATGTTAGATGAAAATATGAGGCTTCGCAATGCAAACTACTTCTCATGTGAAAGCCCTGATGTTGCTCGAGTCATCACCACACAAAGATTCGAACCTTCCTGCTTTCTGGTGAAGATCTACCTCTTGCGTCATGAAGAAATAGTATCAAAAGCTTCGATGCACGAGGTATTTGAGAGAAAGACAAACGTTTTGTTGGGAAGGAAAAAGCTTATGAATAGTAGAAATGAGGTATCGCTTGGAAAATCGGGACTGAGTCTCTCACCTGTGACCAGGAGCTTGCCATATACGTTGTATGCAAAGGTCAATGGTTCCTTGTTGCCTCTTGGATCCCGTCCCCATAAACGTGAAGACGTTCAATACAGTATCATGTGCTACGGTCCTAATGTTAGCGAGCCTATTGAGTTCCAAATGGAAGGATCCTCTGCTATCAGCGTAAACACTCCCATGGATGGGTACCTTGGAATATACGACCATGTCCTTGCTTTCGGACGTGGTATCACTGCGGCTGATTTGATGTTGGATGATGATCGGAGGCTCCGCAATGCTGATTACTTGTCATGCCTTACCTTTACCGGGTATTATGGCATATCTACAATCCAGCGTTTTTTACCCTGTGAACCGGTGGAGATCTACCTCTTAAATAACATCACGGAAGCTGTGACTGACATGAAGGGTGTACCTCTTCCAGAGAAAGAGAACTCATCTGATGACGATGAAGTTTCTCTCCGACAAGATAAAAAAAGTCACCCAAAACCCTTGACCCTGGACTATGACTACGTGTTATTTGTTCAACTTGGTGCTACGTTGCAACCTCTTGGATCCCGACATTATATCTATCAAGGAAATCATTATAACGCCATGTGTTACGGACCACAATGCAGCGAACCTGTATTTTTCGAAATAGTGGATGAGTTCGCTACTTCCTTGTACACAGAGTATGATGGGTACCTTGCAATCGTCCAACGGATGCTCACGTTTGGTCCTGAAAACCCACCTACTGATTTGATGCTCGATGAGGATATGAGGCTCCGCAATGCTGATTACTTTTCATGCGATAACCACATCACATCCGATCGGCTTTTTGCGGCCTGCTTCAAGGTAAAACTTTACCTCTTGCATCCCGATGCTGTAATTCCCATTATCTTGGCGAAGAATGCTTTTGAGGAGAGGAATGCTTTTGAGGACAGGAACGCTTTTTGGAATGGAAAAACCAGTGTTTTTAAGAAGAACCCTTTTTGGAAGAACGCTCTTGGGAAGAACGCTTTTGGGAAAGACGAAAATCAGGTGTTCTCGAAAGAATTTCCCGGAAAAGATATGATGTTTGTCAAAAACCCGGAACTGAAACCTCCATCCGTGACTCAGGACTTCCAATATTTGATATATGCAAAACGTGGTGGTGTCATGACGCCTCTTGGATCCCGGACGTATGCATTTTATGACGGGTATTACAGTGTAATTTGTTACGGAAGCAATTGTGGAGAACCTGTTAAGTTCAGCCTAGTGGGTACTACCGCTATGAGCATGGGCACTCCCCATAATGGGTACCTTGGAATCCTCAGTCGCACACTAGCCTTCAGTCCTACTTTTTATGCGATGGATTTGATGTTGGATGAGAATATGAGGGTCTGCAATGCAATTTACTTTTCATGCTTGACCTTTACCAATATTGAAGTCATCACCATAGAACATATTTACGACGACTGTTTTGAGGTGGAACTCTACTTCATCCAACAGCCAAACACAGCAGCTGCAAAAGACAGGATAGATGTACCAGGCAAAGTGCATAAAGCAAGGAAAGCGAAAATACCGGAGACAGAAAAAACGAATGAGCTGGATACTGAAGAACCAGCTATGGCAAAACCCAGACCGAAGGCCCCACCGTTTGATCCTGATCTTGATCTTGATGAAGACACGCCATATGCAGTATTTGTCAATATCAATGATATAAAGATTCCTCTCTCTGCAAAATTGGTTCCATATTTTGGATTTGATGTTAGTGTGATGTACTATGATATAGATCATGGAACTCCAGCTCCAGCTCAATTTGTATTGGAAGATGGCGAATACGCTCTCAGCTTTGGTGCACCCATCAACGGATACTTGGGAGTGTGTGACGAAGTATTTGCATTTGGTCCTAATATGCCTCGGGGTCGTTTGGTCATTGATAGTACAGGAACGCTCAAAAATACCAAGTTTTATTCGTGCTGGTGTGACCCGGTGAATGCTCGAGTGATTTCCATCGAAAGGTTAAACGAGGCTTGTTTCGATGTGGATATCTACATCTTGCCTTTGAATCCAAATCCATTTCCACAAGTGACAAATATGAGATAAGCCTCCGAATCTGGCGTCCCAAGTGACAAATATGAGATAAGCTTTCAAATCCATCAGTGACATTTATGCAATAAAATGAGCTTGCTGGAGATCATGTTTTTGAAAGAAATTGTGGATTAGTCTAATGGTGAATGTGAATGTGTTTGAATGTGACGAATACTCTGGATTAGACTCTGGAGAATGGAAGAGAAAGAGAGAGACCAACTGCGTGTTTCTATTTTGACAAGAATCTGCTTGGAATATTTTGAGTAAGGCTACGAATATGGAATATTCTGAGTATGATTCAAAGAGAGAATCGGGGTATTTAAATATCAGACCTTCTAACAAGAATCACACTATTCTTTACATACCACACTATAAATCCATTCCACTACTCACCAATACTATATACTCTACTACTACTCTCTACTCTGCTGGATACTACTCTACTATATACTACTCTGCTGGATACTACTCTACTATATACTACTCTGCTGGATACTACTCTACTATATACTACTCTGCTGGATACTACTCTACTATATACTACTCTGCTGGATACTACTCTACTATATACTACTCTGCTGGATACTACTCTACTATATACTACTCTGCTGGATACTACTCTACTATATACTACTCTGCTGGATACTACTCTACTATATACTACTCTGCTGGATACTACTCTACTATATACTACTCTGCTGGATACTACTCTACTATATACTACTCTGCTGGATACTACTCTACTATATACTACTCTGCTGGATACTACTCTACTATATACTACTCTGCTGGATACTACTCTACTATATACTACTCTGCTGGATACTACTCTACTATATACTACTCTGCTGGATACTACTCTACTATATACTACTCTGCTGGATACTACTCTACTATATACTACTCTGCTGGATACTACTCTACTATATACTACTCTGCTGGATACTACTCTACTATATACTACTCTGCTGGATACTACTCTACTATATACTACTCTGCTGGATACTACTCTACTATATACTACTCTACTATATACTACTCTACTATATACTACTCTACTATATACTACTCTACTATATACTACTCTACTATATACTCTGAGTCATTGACAGATTGACACGCTAGACCCAAAGTGACTGAGTGACCGAATGAGTGACACTGATTGGAATTTGATAGTTATTCATACAAACAGAAGAATGAATGAATGACTGACTCACAATGACACTGACACTGAGTAACCAAATTAGTGACTGACTGACTGATTAGTTAACACTGCCTGAGATTTTGACAGTCAGAATTTGCGAGAGACTGATTTATTGACACAGCATGAAATATGACTTTTCGATTGATGCAGATTACTGAATCACTGAATCACTGAATGACACTCACAAGAAAGACAGACTCAAAGACAGATAGACAGACAGACAGACAGAAAGACAGACAGACAGACTCACAGACTCACAGACAGACAGACTCACAGACTCACAGACTCACAGACTCAGACTCACGGACTCACAACGTGAGTGAGTGACTGAGAACAGACTGTAAGACAAATGATCGAATGAATCACTTACACAGACTGTCACTGGGGAAATGAAAAGTTGGTAAGATGAAAGAATAAACTGACTTGCAGAAAATGCCACTGAGTAACTGGAAGAGTGACTGAATTAGTAACTCACAGAGACTGCGTAACTAAGTGACTAAGTAACTCCACTATATACTTCTTTACTATACACTACTCTACTATGTATTACTCCACTCTACTACTCCACTCTACTACTCCACTCTACTACTCCACTCTACTACTCCACTCTACTACTCCACTCTACTACTCCACTCTCAAGACAATAGGGCACTTCACTCTGTAGATTTGATTATTCCAGATCAGCTAGAAGTGATGGGAAATCAGCTGACCATTAGAGTAACCATGGTTCAAGTTCCAGAGGTCCTCTCTTACTATAGGATATGGAGCTTATTGTCTCATCAAAATAAGTAAACACTTTACGTGGGGTGTTTACTTCAGACGGAGGCTGAGTCTCATTGTCAGTACGAGGAGTTCTGGTGGGTCTGGAGTTGGGAGGCTTCTTGGTATGTCTCCCTCAGTAGGGATATTCGATTAGTTATCTAATAAGAGATGTTGCGAAGGCCTCCTTATGTGTGGAAGTTGGCCTTCACTGACCCTTGGTTGTCAGGATAACCAAGGTAGGACCAAGGTAGGACCAAGGTAGGGAATCCAAGGTAGGACCAAGGTAGGACCAAGGTAGGACCAAGGTAGGACCAAGGTAGGACCAAGGAAGGGAATCCAAGGTAGGACCAAGGTAGGACCAAGGTAGGACCAAGGTAGGACCAAGGTAGGACCAAGGTAGGACCAAGGTAGGACCAAGGTAGGACCAAGGAAGGGAATCCAAGGTAGGGAATCCAAGGTAGGGAATCCAAGGTAGGACCAAGGTAGGACCAAGGTAGGACCAAGGTAGGACCAAGGTAGGACCAAGGTAGGGAATCCAAGGTAGGGTAAGTAGCTGCGCAGTGCCTTGCAAGCCTAGAGTGCCGTGCGCGCTCTTATTCGGTGCTATTTTCCAACTCAATCTGTTACTGTTTAGCACCTTTAGTTTTAGAAACTAATTCTATAGCTCATATTTTAAATATGATATCCTCCAAGTTATTTTTTGCCTCAATTAAGATTTCATCTCATAATTCTTTATTATGTACTTTTTCTCTTATAGTATTAGAGCATTTACTTCTTGATTTATATTCCATATAATTCTCTGATTTAATATTAAATTGATTTATTGTATTGAATTCTTCTTTAATTTTTATTAATATTTTTATTAAAGAAAGAATTTGCTTGCTAAAAGCTTAATTTTGAGTTTCATTATTTTTATTTTTTTTGTTATTTTTTCATTGAATATTTCATTTGACATATGTAACTTTCAACCTGTTCGATTCTGGTTTACGTCCAGTACTCTGTTCTAGTGTGTTTTGTATGTTTATTCGTCGATGATTCCTCAAGGAGGAACCATCGCACCTTATATAGACTGGTCCGGCATAGAGGAATAGAGGTCGTATTGAAGGCCGAAGGCCGCTCAACATCTGATCGACCAGTGCAGGCTTTCAGCATCCGCATGGGTAGTACACTACCCATGGTGGGTCTAACACAACCTATGTTTTAGTATATATTGATATACAGAGATATGTAAGTTGTACCTTACAAGACCGAAGTGCGATATGTGCTGAAGTGGGTGCAGAGTGTTCACCCACTAGTTTCCTGCACATATTGCTATCACTGGGCTGCATACAACATATCAGCGAAGTACCTTGACTCCGTACATGCTAGGTACTTGTTGACAGTAAGATTTCTTCTATCTTAATATCAAAATTAAGATATCTAGTAAATTTTATTCCTGTTTTTGCAGAAATCAAGAAAGTAGAAAGATTGATATAAAATTATATAGCTTTCTTTACAATGTTTGGCTCATTGCTAAAATCATCAAAAATTCAGATTGTGTTTGGATCTTGTTTTTCAAAACTATTGAAACTAGCACGACAAAATGTTTCGAACCACTCTAGAAAAATGGTTCAAACCAATAATTCAAAAAATTTCGTACACCCCTAACCAGTTGTTATATACAGGATAACAAGGAACCCAGTTCAGTTCCGTCCAGTTCCGTTCCGTCCGTTTTGACTCTTGATTGGTACTGCAAGACTTTTGTCCCAAATATAGTACATATGAGGCAATCGTCCGGATTTAAGATTTCAGAATATTGAATTCTAATTAAAGTTAGTGTGAAACATTATGCCATTTGGTTTGAAAGACTGTGTAATGGGGTACGAAACTTTTTGAATTATGGTTTGAACCATTTTGTAGTACTGGTTTGAAACTTTTTGAATTATGGTTTAAATCGTTTTGTCACGCTGGTTTCAATAGTTTTGAAAAAGACTATAGTCATATTGACATATTGTTAGATTCTTGTTACGTCAGGGACTCTGATTAGTATGTTTTTTGTTGATGATTTTTTAATTAGAGACAACGAGTGTTGGTAGGCGAAAAGGGAGAAACTCTCCACATTCCATCCTGGTCCTCGAGGTCATCACATTGATTTTGGTACCTCGTACAATGAAAGCTGATTAGGAGGCTGGTACGAGGCTGGTACGAGGCTGGTACGAGGCTGGTACGAGGCTGGTACGAGGCTGGTAGATGGCTGGTAGGAGGCTGAAGGTCCTTAACAATGTCAGTGTTCGTGTCAGGCAAAGAGGTTTCATAATACCACAATAGGTAAATCACTACCTAAGATATACAAATATGAGCACTGATGCTGATAGGTTATGCGATAGCTTGACCGGAATTGGCCGGAATGGGCCGGAATGGGCCGGAATTGAGGGCCGCGGCCTTGCCAAATGCCTTTATTCTTTTTTTTTTTTTAATTGCGTTGTTATCTGATTTTGGTTAGTATTCCAGCGCTCATGCTGTAGTCAGTGATGCCGCTTCTATTGTTACTTCACTTCTGAATTCATCACGACAAGAAGTCAAACTTGTTGGTGGACTGATGTTGTATGCAGGCCCTATTGTTGTTGAGAAACAAGTGTTTCAGGCCCCCCGTAGTCACTCACGTGACTATCATCATGTGAAGGCTCACCCCAATAGTAAGGGATAAGCTCCCGCTATTTTATACCACCAATAAGATATATCAATTGGGGACGGACTTACCAAGGTGTCTTCCAACACCAGACCCACCAATATTAATTAGTGTGAAGGTTCTAATATCTGCAGAGACCTGGGCTGATTCTCGTCCCTGGAGATGTACTGGTTCCCCATGTTCAAATCACCTGGATCATCTGTAACATCTGCATCCTTTATTGTCGTTTTTTATCGCTGTATATCATTTGTTATATCCTTTAGTAACTCATTGGTGTTATTTTTATTACAGCCATTTTCAAATGGGGATCTTGCTGTATTTATACCTGGGCATATGTGGCTGCAAGTTAGCTTTGTGTCTGAAACACAAACACCCCTTCGCGCATGCACGAACGCCACGTTTCATGTTTTGCAGCCTTCTGCGGACACAAAGAGGAAACAATATATAAAGGGTGTCCCGCTCCTAGAATCAAGTGACTCGAAATTTACATTTTATCTACATGTGATTCTAGGCCATTTTATGCATCGACTTAAAGATGAAGTTTCGATGAGAAGTTGTGATCAAGTGGTTTTTCCAAACCATGATCTTTTTCGAGGACTTTAAAAATTCAGAAGAATTGTTCTGTTTGGGGCTTAGATTTTGTAAGGACTTTACAATTGTCTTTAACGCCTGATTTTTGTGATTTGCGATGGAAGGAGTCCTCTTAAAGAAGCGTCGAAGGAGACTTTAAAGGAGTCTTGGAAGGAGTCTTTAAAGGAGTCTTGGAAGGAGTCTTGGAAGGAGTCTTGGAAGGAGTCTTTAAAGGAGTCTTTGAGGGTGTCTTTAAAGGAGTCTTGGAAGAATCCCTTGAATCATCTTGTGTGGGGAATTTACTGGCCTGTCAACATCTCATTCACCATACAACACTCGCAGTCTCAATCCAGAGAAGTCAGCCCTACATGTCTCCTAATAATGCTACGGTATAGAGATTCTGTTCTTTACTTACACCAACATTGGCAGAGAATGGTTTACTTGCTAGCCACACTCCAGTCATTTTCCATCCATCCATTGTCCCCCAAAAAGTTAAGAGTTGGATTGGATATTGAATTGGACTTGGCAAATTCGAAGCTTTAGTGGGCTTTGCCGTAACGCTTAGACTGCTTGAAGTGCCCCTGGCTAACTATCAGCAGGACCTCCTGCAAATGTGGCCAAACAGTTTATGCCAAGCCTTACTAGGTATTACCCCAAAACTCTCTTGGATAATTAGCTCCGGGAACATCAGTAGCCCTTGCTTAATTACACTTGTGAGAGATTGGTGGGTTTTCCGGGTTTGCCATTGGCATAATCATGGTTCTGCACAAGATCTGACGCCATGGATAGCTTATGATATGGCCAAGCATAAGCACCTCTTTCCTTCTCGATACTTGGAACTTGAGGATATTCATACCCTACCTGGACTCTCTCAAGGGTCGGGCAATACGAACACCCAAAAGAAAGTCCATGCATTTGGCCGACTCTCCATGCTCACACATGGACATAGTGGAAGTTGTTTCAACTTATGTTCTAGTATATACATTGATATACAGAGATATGTAAGTTGTACCTTTACAAGACCAAAGTCTTGGACGAGGTGCGAGGTGGGTGAAAACTTTTCACCCACCAGTGACCTGCACATTAGTGCATCACTCAAACGCATCCACCGCCTCTACCAAGTACATCGCCTCCGTACATGCTAGGTACTGGTTGACAAGTTGCGAAGTGGCAATTCCTGCATATGGTCCGAGTCTGGCTACCTGCAAGAAACATGCAAGATGCAAGAAACATGCAAGATGCAAGAAATATGCAAGGCGGTCAGCTCCGAAAAGACCTTTTTTATGAAGCCGAACGGAATACACAAGGTTTATTCTAAGTCCATTTACGAACGCACTGTGCATGAAAAATCGTGGCTTCTGCATGACTAAAATGGCACGAACTATCATCTTCATGCATTGGAAGACCACCACCACATGAGGCCAGATTTGGACCTTTCATCGATTTTCCGTTTTGCTACGCTGATAGGTCCCATTGGAAAATTGAAGATGTTCTTGAGAGTCGATTTGAACCGGCATTGAAATAGTCATTGGTTTGGCATTGGTTTTGTATTGGTTTTGGGTTTGGGTTTTTTTTTGTTTTTGGATTACTCGGATTACCCTTGTTTTCACTGATACCGGATATGACATACCACACTCTGCACATTGGAAAGTGTGTGGTCGCAGTGAGGCAAACGGCAAAACAGGGCGGATGGTTAAGAGCCATGAGAGACAAAACGCCCCGATGGGATGAGCGCCCCGATTGATGTGGTATGGCTCATACACTCTTGATTTTTGAGGGAACCTAAAAAAAAAAGACTCATCTGTCCAGGTTTATTTGGCTATAGGGCCTGAGCCTGTATGGCTTCCTCATTCGCAAGTGTACAGAAGTGTACAGAACTCTGCCCAAATATGCTGAGCTGTGCTGAACTTTGCTCAAATGTGCCAAAGTCTGCTGAAGCCTGAAGTCTTCTGCCAAGGCTTCTCTTCGCTATTCGGCATGGGGAGTTCTGCACTCTTATGCACGGGTTCTGCATCAGCGACCTTGGCCGAATCCTGAAGCAGAACCCCACGCTTTTATTAAGAGGCCGTTTCGACTTTTCCAAAAGCCAGCTTTCCTTTTTTTCAGTGCTATGCTTTACTTGTTAATACGGCTTCTTCTTCTTGCTCTGATCCTGGTTGCTTTGGATGTCACAGCATGTGGTAATCCATCTGATTACAATTTTAATTTGGGGCTCGACGTGACTTTCTGGAAACTTCCCCTCTTAAGCGAGGATCCCTGGACCGACCCCATGTTTTTCCAGCTGGGCTATAGGAAGTATGGCCAGTTGGGCTCAGTTCAGGGAGTGCTTTCAAGTTCATTCCAACAAACCATCAATACTCCCGAGGATGAACCCGTGGAGGGCCAGATCTATGGTCAAAACATCACTATGACCAATTTTACCATAGTTTTGACCGGACACTTTCTTCCAGCTGTAACTGGACCTCACACGTTCAGATATCTGGCAGATACGGGGGGAATCGTCCAAATCGGAAGTGCCAAACCTTACTGCTGCGGCAACTCATTTGATGACACCACCGATGACATCGCCATCAGACATGTTCCTGAAGAGAGCGGAGGGCTGTCCTCTGGGTACACTGAGCAAGAGGTAAACCTCATACTGAACCGCGTTTACCCGATTCGAATCATTACCTTCAACAACCGCCAACTGGCTGGGCAGTCATTAACGTTTAAGATTAGTGGCTTCGTCGCTAAAGATATCGGCTATGGTGTAGTTCAGAGGAACTTTGGGCCTGGAGACAACGGGTTTTGCTATACTACCGTGACGTCATATTGGGATCAATCCATAACTTCCACCTTTACTGGAAATAAGCAAACGCTGTTTTATCCCATCATTGTGGCGATACCCAAGTCGACCACCACCGTCACCACCACGTGGGGGAACTCATACGCGGATACGTCGACGGTCACGGGCAATGTGACGAATACGGTGTTGGTGAATGTTCCCACTCCCACCACTACAGTGACTACGACGTGGACGGGATCTTATACCACCACTACAACAATTACTGGAGGGCCGGGCGCGAGCAACACTGTGTTGGTTCAGATACCTCAATCCACGGTCATGCCCACCTCCGACATTGCTTCATCCTCTTCGAGCACTGACATTGATTCTTCGTCATCAAGCACCGACAATGTTCCTTCATCTTCGAGCACCGACCTTGAGCCTTCGTCTTCGATTGCTGACATTGGTTCTTCTTCTTCGAGCACTGACAATGGTTCTTCTTCTTTGAGCACCAACCTTGATTCTTCGTCTTCGAGTACTGACATTGATTCTTCCTCCTCCGGAACAGGTCTTGCTCCTATCTCATCCGGAACAGGTCTGGCTCCTATCTCGTCAGGACCCATTGTTACCGGCGGTTGGAACTCTTCTTATGTTGTGCCTTCCGGGGACCCTGCTTCGTCTGCTGATTCTCCTGGCACAAATCCAACGAGAATTTCAGTCACAGTCAATCCCCAGGTTTCTGTTCCGCTGACTACTTCAACGACTTCTTCAACGGGATTAGTTGCACCGACTCAAAGGGGCAATTCTGGTTCTGGTGACTCGGGTTCCGGTAATGGTTCCGGTAATGGTTCCGGTAATGGTAACTCAGGTTCCGGTGATGGTAACTCAGGTTCCGGTAATGGTAACTCAGGTTCCGGTGATGGTAACTCAGGTTCCGGTAATGGTAACTCAGGTTCCGGTGATGGTAACTCAGGTTCCGGTAATGGTAACTCAGGTTCCGGTGATGGTAACTCAGGTTCCGGTAATGGTAACTCAGGTTCCGGTGATGGTAACTCAGGTTCCGGTAATGGTAACTCAGGTTCCGGTGATGGTAACTCAGGTTCCGGTAATGGTAACTCAGGTTCCGGTGATGGTAACTCAGGTTCCGGTAATGGTAACTCAGGTTCCGGTGATGGTAACTCAGGTTCCGGTAATGGTAACTCAGGTTCCGGTGATGGTAACTCAGGTTCCGGTAATGGTAACTCAGGTTCCGGTGATGGTAACTCAGGTTCCGGTAATGGTAACTCAGGTTCCGGTGATGGTAACTCAGGTTCCGGTAATGGTAACTCAGGTTCCGGTGATGGTAACTCAGGTTCCGGTAATGGTAACTCAGGTTCCGGTGATGGTAACTCAGGTTCCGGTAATGGTAACTCAGGTTCCGGTGATGGTAACTCAGGTTCCGGTAATGGTAACTCAGGTTCCGGTGATGGTAACTCAGGTTCCGGTAATGGTAACTCAGGTTCCGGTGATGGTAACTCAGGTTCCGGTGATGGTAACTCAGGTTCCGGTGATGGTAACTCAGGTTCCGGTGATGGTAACTCAGGTGCCGATAATGGTGCTATCCCAGGTAACTCAGGTACTGGTTCTGGTGATGGTAACTCTGGACCAGGTTCTGGTAATTCAGGCTCTGGTAACTCAGGTGCTGGTTCTGGTAACCCTGATTCAGATTCTGGTAACTCTGGTTCTGGTTCTGGTTCTGGTTCTGGTTCTGGTTCTGGTAACTCCGGTTCAGGTTCTGGTAACTCTGGCTCAGGTTCGGGTAACTCCGGTTCAGGTTCGGGTAACTCAGGTGCCGGTGATGGTAACTCTGGTTTGAGTGCTGGTGATCCTGGTGCCGGTAACTCTGGTTCCGGTAACATTGTTTCTGGTGATGGTGATGGTAATTCTGGTTCCGGTAGTGGTAACTCTGGTTCCGGTGCAGGTGGCTCTGGCTCCGGTGAATCTGGTGCTGGTAATGGTAATGGTAACTCTGGTTCCGGTGATTCTGGTGATGGTGACTCTGGCTCCGGTAATGCTAATTCTGGTTACGCTGATTCTGGTTCCGCTGATTCTGGTTCCGGAAACGCTGTTGCTGGTAATACTAATGCCGGTGCTGGTAATGCCAACCCTGGTTCCGGTAATTCTGGTGCTGGTTCTGGCAATAGCTCACCAAACCCCCAAACCGTTGCTGGTGGCTCCAGACCCCCAAGCCCAGCAGGCTCTTCACTGGCTGCTGGCGCATTGCCCTCTGCCACTGTGTCTATTTTCGAGGGAAAGAGTCACAGAAACTCAATCATCATAGGCTTCATTGTGGCTATACCATTCTTGTCGATGATGTTTTAAACCAAGACTTATGAATAGTATTTCGGAAGTGTCCCCACTTCATGTTGATCATAAATGACACTTGATTGTTTCAAACTTGAACTATGACAAACCAGAGCTTTTACTTCGGTATCAGCTAATACTGGATTGTCATCAATTATGTATTTATAAATGAAAACTAATGATTTTAAGTGCTAAACGCTGTTAGTGCGGATCTTCATTCTTATATGCTAAGTGAGGGAATTTGTGAAACACCTGCAACATCTGAAACACCTGCAACATCTAAGAGTCCCGCGCATTCATGTACTAGCCCCACATGTTTTAGGTATGCATAGTGCAGATGAAACAAAGGTTTGTGCACATTGACATGCACCGTCATTTACGAGACTCCGGGGTGGCGTCGAAACTCCGGGATTGAGTATATATAGAGGGGTTCCCGCCCAGGTTTTTTTCTCGGTACCATTGTGAACAGAGAACCACGGACTTCGTAGTTTAGCTAGACAAAGGTAGAGAATAAGCGACGGAGATTACAACCGAAGTTTCGCTCCTATAAGTGATTTGAACAGCAATGAAATGACCCTCCAGTTTATGGAGGTTAATTAGGGTCAATGGAGATTATGGCGATTATGGCGATTATGGAGATTATGAAGATTATGGAGATTATGAAGATTATGGAGATTATGGAGATTATGGAGATTATGAAGATTATGGAGGTACATGGTAACGTGCAACACATATTACTTCAGGTCAAACTATGGGGACCAGGTTTGTAAAGCAGCAAGACAGAAGTGGATGTTTTTAAGGGAAAGTGGGAGCAGTAGAATCAGACAGCATAGGCAGGCAAGTTTGACTTGGGCTAATGGGTGTTGAGCTTCAACCAAAAGGGAAATAATTTTAACCGAGGTGCTAAGATATTAAGTGAAGAAGCAAAGAAATCGAATGAAAAGACAAGGAAAAGCCGCAAGTATTTGAAGTGTTCGAGAATGAAGCTCCTGAAGACCAATATATTTGCGAAGTCGAAGATTTGGGAGCAATAAAAAACCATCAGTGATGATGAACCTGGTAAGCTTGAGAATCCAATATCTCCTGATATCGAGACGAAAAAGCCAGCCTGGTTTAGGGATGCCAAGGAGCCAGCACATTCATAAGTCCAGAGGATCCAGAGGATCCAGGGGAACCAGGGGAACCAGGGGAACCAGAAAATTCATGTATCACTACAGAGGATCAAGAAGCCAACGAAATCACTCTAAGATCCAGAACCCAAATTACTTGAAGATCCAGAAGAACCATCAGAATTCGAGAAATAAGATTTCAAATTGGACCATCCTGAAATGCGTGAAGATTCTGGAAATTTCCAAGAAATCAAAAGCAACCGAAGCATAAAAACCAAAGCTAGTTGGTGGTTTGAGTTAGTGAGGAAATGTGATGTTAGGTAATGTCAGGGGATAGCAATAAGTGAATATATTCTACCCAGGACATTCAACAATTATGCCCAAAAACTATAGGAGTATTTACTATAGGTCACTACCATTCACTTCCATTCACTGCTGTCACTACCATTCACTACTGTCATTATTATTACTACTGTCACTACTGTCACTACTGTCACTACTGTCACTACCGTCACTACCGTCACTACTGTCACTACTGTCACTACTATCACTACCGTCACTACTATCACTACTATCACTACCGTCACTACTGTCACTACCGTCACTACTGTCACTACTATCACTACCGTCACTACTATCACTACCGTCACCACTGTCACTACCGTCACTACTATCACTACCGTCACTACTGTCACTACTATCACCACTTGGCTGCTTTTCATCTTTTTCATCTTCAGAGTCAAAAACACAAACCGAGTGTGACGAACCCTTCTTGATGTCTCACATGGGGTCATGATTACGACTATGGTGATTATAACTATGGTGAATATGGTGACTGTGACTATGGTAACACATGAACCATAGTAATTAATGGACTATGACTACTATGACGATGGCTAGTGATTACATGAACCATGGTAATTACATGTAGTAACGGGAGTATTGAGGCTATGGCGAGTATAACTATGACTCTTGGTGATTATGACTATATTGATCAATTTACCATGATATCTATCTTTATGACTATGATGACTATGGTAATACATGGACTATGACTACTGTAATTACGACTATAGTGACTGATGGAATATAACACTTTGGGCATCGATGTTCCCCTTTCGAATATTCCGGAATAATACTTCCTATTATTCTGGTGGAGAGTTTTTTGGTGTCACGTTTCTGTCAAAGTTATATAAGCCACTCCGGTTCCTTTCTTGAGGAACCATCAACGAATATAAGACTTACGCATAAATGTACACTAAACGTATATAAATACACTAGAAGCATAAAATCACATTGAAAGTATAAGTACACTAAACGTATATAAATACACTAGAAGCATAAAATCACATT
Organism: Metschnikowia sp. 00-154.1; assembly: GCA_002370645.1. Taxonomy (NCBI): domain Eukaryota; kingdom Fungi; phylum Ascomycota; class Pichiomycetes; order Serinales; family Metschnikowiaceae; genus Metschnikowia; species Metschnikowia sp. 00-154.1. The sequence continues at coordinate 1,396 of NKZI01001830.1, read as the reverse complement.
GAAAGTATAAGTACGCTAAACGTATATATGCTGTTACTCCGGTGTACGTCAGGTATTCTGGTTACTATGTTCATTCGGCGATGATCCCTTCTATGAAGGAATCTGAGTCGCATATATAGTGTTTTTCAAAACTATTCAAACCAGTGCGACAAAACGGTTCAAACCAGTGCGACAAAATGGTTCAAACTAGCGCAACAAAATGGTTCAAACTAGCGCAACAAAATGGTTCAAACTAGCGCAACAAAATGTTTCGAACCAATAATTCAAAAAGTTTCGTACACCCCTAACCAGTTGTTATATGCAGGATAACAAGGATCCCAGTCCAGTTCAGTTCAGTTCCTTCCGTCCGTCCGTTTTGACTCTTGATTGGTACTGAAAGGCTCTCAAATGTAGTACATATGAGACAATCGTCCAGGTTGAAGATTTCAGAATATTGAATTCTAATTAAAGTTGGTGTCAAACATTATACCATTTGGTTTGAAAGGATGCGCGAAGGGATGACACTTTCTGGATTATTGGTTTGTTTAATTTTGCTAGTGTGGTTCGAAACATTTTGTCGCGCTGGTTTGAATAGTTTTGAAAAACACTGTACTTGTAGTAGCAGCAGTTTAGTATGGTAGTATAGTGTAGTGTAGTGTAGTAGTGTAGTAGTGTAGTGTAGTAGTGTAGTAGTGTAGTGTAGTAGTGTAGTGTAGTATAGTGTAGTGTAGTGTAGTAGTGTAGTAGTGTAGTGTAGTAGTGTAGTGTAGTAGTGTAGTGTAGTAGTGTAGTGTAGTAGTGTAGTGTAGTAGTGTAGTGTAGTAGTATAGTGTAGTAGTTTAGTATGGTAGTATAGTGTAGTGTAGTATAGTAGTGTAGTAGTGTAGTGTAGTAGTGTAGTAGTGTAGTGTAGTAGTGTAGTAGTGTAGTGTAGTAGTGTAGTAGTGTAGTGTAGTGTAGTGTAGTGTAGTGTAGTGTAGTGTAGTGTAGTAGTGTAGTAGTTGCTGAACGTTAGCATATACCAATTGGTATACAGGAACCGTTATATAGTTGGACTGCAATAACTCTCTCAAATGAGCGACTTGGGTAATCAGTTCTGTCATCTGTCTTGTAACTCTATTGCTATGTAAAGTAGTGAGTTCGTGATCTCTGTTTCACAATTGAT
>NKZI01001828.1:0-19377 GCA_002370645.1 Metschnikowia sp. 00-154.1 | reverse complement strand
AAAAAAAAAAAAAAAAAAAAAGAAAAAAAATTAAAAAAAAAATTTAAAAAAAAAAATAAATAAAACAGGTTTAATTGGAATGTCTAGATTTTAAACACATAAAATTTTTTATTTATATTTGTCTACTACCAAAAACGACCCTGATTAAAAGAACCTATTTTGATAACGTGGGGTGTACGGATGTTTAGCATGGCGCAAAAGTCTTGGTCTTTAATTAGGCCACTCACTTGTTTGAACATGAGGAATCAGTTTTCATCTCTGATATACTAAATGTCCCATGTGACTGCATGTAAGGAGGACAAATGAAACAATGATTGACCTGTAATATGCAAGACTCGTCTATGTTGAAAAACGGTAATAGGGTGAGTGAGCTATGTGTCCCTATGGCTTGCAGGGATAGCGCGGTAACAAGCACCTGTTCTTCATATGAACCTGTTCTTTATATGAACCTGTTCTTTATATGAACCTGTTCTTTATATGAACCTGTTCTTTATATGAACCTGTTCTTCATACGAACCTGTTCTTCATATACACCTGTTCTTCATATGAACCTGTGATTACTACAACTACAACTACCTGTAATGTGAAGGTAGAGCTCCCATATATATAAGGGAGTCTGGACTATATCAATCCTTTTAAAAGAACTCAATCAAATACCATCTGTCTGGAACATACCAAAATGCCTCCAAAAGCCAGACCCAACAATATTCCAATGGACATTGAAAACTCTATATCTTCCTCCTCTCTTGAAGTAAACACTCCCGAAGTGTTTATATATCTTGACGAGACTATGGGGACAGTGTCCTTCGGTCCTCATCCACTGGATATCACACCATGGTTAATCTATGATCTACCTGGTTTCCCAACTATCGTTGCGGAACATGTGTTGTCTAATCTACATGTTCCATGTGACTGCATTTAAGCGAGACAGATGAAACACTGATTGACCTGTAATATGCAAGAGTCGTCTAGAGGTTGTCCAGCGCTCGTCTAACTCTGGTTATTGTCTTGGTGAAGACAATGTTGGTAAGAGAATGACGACCGCGGGAAACCGGACGTATAAGAGGTGACGAGAATATTCTTATAAGAGATCATCGAAACAGCAGTGTTAAGATACAAGGATCTCTAGCGTTAAGATACAGATAAGAATAGAAGTGACCCAGATGATTATTAGAGGTCTTTAACTAAAGGACGCCATTGGAGACCAATGAAATAATCGTTCCAGATTAAGAGCTTGGCTAGTAAAGCCCAACACTTTAACCATGTTCCATGTAACTGCATGTGAGCAGGATAGTGTTAGGAAATATCTAACGAGCACTAGAATTGAGTACTTAGTGCTAATGGATCCTACTAACGAGGCTTAGCTTGAGCTGGGCCTCAAACCATAACCACTTCATGGATATGGGGACACTTCATGGATATGGGGACACTTCATGAATATGGGGCGCCAGATGCATAAGAAGCAATGCATGCGCCATCTAGAACCCCAATAGGGATTTCAAAGCGCCATGGGATTCCAAAGAGCCAATGGGATTCATTTAGGTGAATCAAATTCGGAAGGCTAGCTGTTTCACAAGAGTATCCTAAAATGTTACCAGAAGTAGCAAGGAAGAATTGAGAGCTTATGGGTTCGCTTGATTAAATAAACCCCTAAGATTCCTCTAAGTCATATTACTGTATTCGAATATACTTCGGATATATAAGTTTGCTTCAATATTTCAAGGACCTGCTTTAAGTTCTAAAAGATAGATGAAACAATGATTTGCAAATATAGGCGAGGAGTGGACGATGTCCCGCGGAAAAGAGTGGGCATTATTAATAAGGATAAAGAGTAGATCTTACTCTTCTGAATACTTACCTGGAGTGACATTACGGTAACAATGGACATCGACACATAGGCACTTTGTCACTTACTTCGGGAGCGGGTGGTAACAGAAGTGGTAACAGACCAAGACACGACGTTATGATTATGTGAGTTCTTAGTATAGTCTAGATACAGATAAGAATAGAAGTTATGATATCATTAGTCCCCAATAACATCTACGCTCCAGTTTATGCGTTAGTAGATGACAAAGTCTATCCGGGTGTACGGGTTTAGTAGGGGGCCCAACGGGGAACGGTTAGTTTTCAATAAACACAAGTTCAAGCTTTTTAGTTTTTGGGTATTAGGGATTATGGAAGTGGGGACTATGGAAACTATGGAGGCTAATAATTATATGGATACCAAAGATTCTATAGAGACTATAGATGATATGGAGGCTATTGAGGCTATGGAGGCTATGGAGGGTATGTATTTGGTGTACCGATGTGAGTATAAGAGTGGGTGCGAAAAACACCGTTTGCACCCATTCTCTCCCCATTCTCTCCCCATTGCTACTACTTGCTACTAGTTGCTACCACCAACCTTGCTAACATGCTGATTCTTTCCAAGACCCCGCAATTGGCAAGAAGACACGTGGCGTTTGCTGGCACCGAAGACCTCTTACTTGATTTCTTTAGTGTTCGTTTTGCCACCTCCAACGCCAAAGTCTTGGCCACCTACCTCCAGTTTGTGCTTGGGTTTAAGGAAATTGCGTATAAAGGATTGGAGACGGGGGCAATATTTGAGGCGTGTCACGTGCTCAGATGTAATGATATTTTGTTTGAAGTGGTTAGTCCTCTTTACTGCATCGAGCCTATGGAGGAGGTATATGATATCCCACTGAGTGGCAGTAGTGACTGGGAAGATGAGGAATTGGGGGAACGCAATTGGGGGAATCGGATGGCGCACGACCCATGGTTTGCCCGAATGCTTGAAATTCCTAAGTTTCGGGCTTTTATGTCCGAATCCCAACGGACTCCTTCCGAGCTCCAGGCCATGTTGAATGAGATCCTTGATCTGGTGGCCATTCTGCGTTTTGTGACGCGCCATGGGTCCGGAGTATTGGATGTGGCATTTCGAGTAGTGGATGTGGCTAAAGTGTTCCAAAGAGCAATTTCTAATGGTGCTATAGCGTTGCAGGAGCCCATAGTGGAGAGGGACGAAAAAGGGTCTGTTTGGATGGCCATTTTGGGATCTCCTAATACGGATCTCCGCCATACAATCGTACAGAACATCGATTACACGGGCGTGTACTTACCCAATTACGGCAAACCAATTGAAACTAAAGCAATTGGCTCTTTGGGTGTTTCTGGAGATTTTTCAGAACAGCCTCCTGCATATACCCCTCTTTCCAATGTCCAAAGTGGTCTTCTTCGGATAGACCATTGTGTGCAGAATTTTTCATGGCATGAGATGAAGAAGAATGCCATGTTCTATGCAGCATGTTTTGGAATGTCCAAGTTTTGGTCGGTGGACGATAAAGACGTCTCAACCGGGAAAACAGGGCTCAATTCCACGGTGATGATCTCCCAAAATGGACTAGTGAAAATGCCCATCAACGAGCCAGTCAAGGTAAAGATGAGGGGTCAAATTGAAGAGTTCTACGATTTCCATGGAGGTCCAGGTGTTCAGCATATAGCCTTGCAAACTGGCGATATTGTACAGGCAGTGGAGTTTCTTGGGAGCAGAGGTATGGCCTTCAACACCATACAGGACGAATACTATTTAGAGCTCAAGCAGAGGTTGGAGTCACACAAAATCCGGCTTTTTGAGGATTTTAATCAGCTCCAATCGCTCAATATCCTAGTGGATTTCGACCCCAATTCTCGGTACTTGTACAGGGACGATTTCTACACGTGTCACTATATTCTTCAGATCTTCACCAAACCCATACAAGACCGGCCCACGTTTTTCTTTGAAATCATCCAAAGAAGAAACCACAATGGCTTTGGAAAGGGTACGTTCAAGGGACTTTTTGAGACTATTGAGCGTGAGCAGATGTTACGGGGAACTCTTTAGTTAGAAATCCGCTATAGAGATGCTTTTTTTGGGAGCTTTTACTAAGAATTTTTTGCTGGAATTTATACTAAGAGATTGGTCTATGAAATTTTATAAAAATATCAGCTATGAAGATATACTAAGAAATCAGCTATAAAATTATACTAAGAAATCAGCTATGAAGTTATACTAAGAAATCAGCTATAAAATTATACTAAGAAATCAGCTATAAAATTATACTAAGAAATCAGCTATAAAATTATACTAAGAAATTGGTCTATTAAAATACAGCAAAATTAATTTCATCAGGAATTATATTATGAGGAGTTGTAATACTATAATTTTCAACCTAGGTTTTAGTATATATTGATATACAGGGATATTTAAGTTGTAACTTACAAGACCAAAATGCGAGATATTGTTGAGAATGTCCATAAACACTCGCATAGACTGGAATGCCTATCTTGTTTCTCCTCCAGAATGTTAACAATTCTGGTAAAGTAGTGTTCATCCTTCTTTAATGTATTCTTAACTTGTCCGACTTATATAGACTAGAATGTGTCTTGGGCGACTTATATATTAGAATATGTGTCTTGTCCGACTTATATGGACTAGAATATTTGTCTGTGGTCTATCTCGATCCCCTCTTTATATATTTTGGGATCCTTGAATTCCGTCCTCCTGTACCGGACTTGTTAATCCCTTGTCTAAAGTCAAACCCTATGACTCCTGACGCTAAGACCCGGTTTATACTATCCGTCTGCATATATGCATTCCTCGGAACCTTATGAGACTTGTCCGTGTTTCATTCTGCTGTCCTACAGGTAACTCCTACCTGCACACACACAGGTCAGGCCATCTCACATGTTCAACAGATATGTTGAAGTGAGTTTTTGTTGAACTTGAGGGATCAGTACACCTGTGGGTATTGCATGTTTATGTGACTGTATACAGATGAAACAATGATTGGTATTGTCGTCGAGAGAGGCCACGTTGGCAGTGGACCTCTCGAGGATACTTGTCTAATATTTTGTCCAATATTAGTCATTGTCCTGGAGAAGACAATGGGCTGAGTGGGTTAGGGCTGAAGTCCCAGAACTGACTATATATAGAGAGGGTCCCGCTCAGACTTGAACGGTATCAATTGTGACAACACGTCAAGCACACCCTAGCTTAATATATATATCATTCAGAAAAGTATTTCTGTAGATATTGTAGGTGTGGAGTCTGATGCTCTCAGTCTGTCCGCCTGCATACAACGATTCCATACGCCTTTGATTTTCATGTCATGTATTAACCTGGATACACAAAAACTCTTTGAATAATAGAAAACTCTGGCTCTAGTTTGAGGGGAAACCTTATTTTTTATACACTAGACCGAGGTGGAAAATGCTTTTCTAAGAAGCGGAATAGTGGTAGAATTGAAGGGGTTGACGATCACCGAAGTGGGTGTACTGGTACCTTTTTTGCCTTGAAGCTCACCCACTATAACTATTCCATGCGACTCCCAGTCGTATGTATAGGAGAAGATGGTAGCCACCACCACCATGGCCCAAAGTTCAGGGATGTACACGGCCAGAGTACACCCTCGCCTCTCCAACAATGGAAGCTATAGAAATGGTTACTGAAGTACCAAAGTTAAGATGCTTGTTCAAACTTAATGTGATACCTATTCCAGATTATGGGAGTGTATATAACAATTCCAAACAGTTTGAATAGTTTTGAAAAACACTGTAGTTTGCAGTTTGTCACAGAATGGCTGCGAAATCCGGTACAGTGTTTTTCAAAATTATTCAAACCAGCGACAAAATGTTTCAAACCAGTGACAAAATTATTCAAACCAGTGACAAAATGTTTCAACCTAGCGCGACAAAATGTTTCGAACCACACTAGAAAAATGTTTTAAACCAATAATTTAAAAAGTTTCGTACACCCCTAACCTGTTGTTATATACAGGATAACAATAAACTCAGTCCAGTTCCGTCCGTCCGTCCGCCCGTTTTAACCCTTGATTGGTACTACAAGACTCTCAAATGTAACACATATGAGGCAATCGTCCAGATTTAACATTTCAGAATATTGAATTCTAATGAAAGTTGGTGTGAAACATTACGCCATTTGGTTTGAAAGACTATGCGAAGGGGTACGAACCTTTTTGAATTATGATTTGAAACTTTTTGAATTATGGTTTGAAACTTTTTGAATTATGGTTTAAATCGTTTTGTCACGCTGGTTTCAATAGTTTTGAAAAAGACTATAGTCATATTGACATATTGTTAGATTCTTGTTACGTCAGGTACTCTGATTAGGATGTTTTTTGTTGATGATTTTTTAATTAGAGACAACGAGTGTTGGTAGGTGAAAAGGGAGAACCTCTCCACATTCCATCCTGGTCCTCGAGGTCATCACATTGATTTTGGTACCTCGTACAATGAAAGCTGATTAGGAGGCTGGTAGGAGGCTGGTAGGAGGCTGGTAGATGGCTGGTAGGAGGCTGAAGGTCCTTAACAATGTCAGTGTTCGTGTCAGGCAAAGAGGTTTCATAATACCACAATAGGTAAATCATTACCTAAGATATACAAATATGAGCACTGCTGCTGATAGGTTATGCGATAGCTTGACCGGAATTGGCTGGAATTGGCCGGAATGGGCCGGAATGGGCCGGAATGGGCCGGAATTGAGGGCCGCGGCCGGAATTGTCCAGCTACAGGACCTCCAAACGTCCACCACGAAAACTATTTTAACTAAAATAAAATATCCATCGAGACGTCCGGAATTCCAGAATTCCAACAAACCCACTTTTTTTTCCGTACGATTAAAAAAAGGTCGTTTGCGTTGGGCCTTTTTCTACTGAGGTAGCCTGGTGTACGGGTGTGGTTTGCACCCATTGAATCTCAATTCCCAGGTCGAGGTCCCTACACTCCATTAAACGTCTCGTGAGAAATACTTACCACAGTCACCTACCCAAAAAGTGTAATTACCAACAAAGGTGTATTTCTCCTAAAGAGGCAGGGACAGAGTGCTGCCGAGAGATCGGTAAACGTAGGCTCAATCACCGGACCGGTCGTGTGAGACCCATATTGTTGGATTTTTGTTACGTCAGGTACAGTGTTTTTCAAAAGTATTCGAACCAACGCGGCAAAATGTTTCGAACAAAGAAGACAGAATGATTCAAACCTACACTAGCATAATTAAACAAATCAATAAACATAACTCCTAAAAAGTTGTTATATACAGGATGACAAGGAACTCAATCAGGTTCCGTTCCCTTTTGACCCCTAATTGGTACTACAAGACTCCCAAATATAGTACATATAAGGCAATCGTCCAGATTTAAGATTTCAGAATATGGAATTCTAATGAAACTTGGTTTGAATCATTATACCATTTGGTTTGAAAGACTGTGCGAAGGGGTACGAACCTTTTTGAACGATTGGTTTGAACCATTTTGTAGTGCTGGTTTGAACCATTTTGTAGTGCTGGTTTGAATAGGTTTGAAACACACTGTAAGGAGTGAGTGCTACAGTAATTAGTAGTGAGTGAGTAGTGAGTGAGTAATGAGTGAGTAGTGAGTGAGTAGTGAGTGAGTAATGAGTGAGTAGTGAGTGAGTAATGAGTGAGTAGTGAGTGAATAGTGTGTAATGAGTAGTGAGTGAGTAAATAGTGAATAGTGTGTAATGAGTAGTGAGTGAGTAGTGAGTAATGAGGGAGTGAGCATAGAGGGTACTAGTATATCTTGTCTAGTAACTCAGGCTACACGTAACAGCGCGCATAGATACTACCTTCCCCTCCATTACGCCATCAACATTGACACCATCAACATTGACGCCATCGACCCATCGGGAGTCCGACATCTTCCCCTCCAATACTTGCTCCTACTGCTAGTGTCCATTGCTTCTTCGCATAATGCCGACCGGGCATTCCAGACCCAGTGCAATAATGCCTGACACTTACACTGGTATATACAGTGTTTAGTTCGGCCCGTTTTGACCCTTGATTGATACTGCAAGACTCCAAAATGTAATACATATGAAGTAATCGTCCAGATTTAAGATTTCAGAATTTTGAATTCTAATGAAAGTTGGTGTGAAACATTATGCCATTTGGTTTGAAAGATTGTGCGAAGGGTACGAAACATTTTGAATTATTGGTTTGTTTAATTTCATTAGTGTGGTTCGAAACATATTGTCACACTGGTTTGAACCATTTTGTCACACTGGTTTGAATCGTTTTGTCGCACTGGTTTGAATAGTTTTGTCGCGCTGATTTGAATAGTTTTGAAAAACACTGTATGCTCAATTTTTGGGATACTTAGGTTCTGAGATGTACCAAATCTACGTTTTTAAACAGCATACTACTTTTTAAATTCTGTGGTGTGGTATGTACGATTTTCTGTGATATGTACGTTTTTTTTTTTGGATATTTATGATTTGGGCCTGCACATAAACACACCTTCTCCTTGTTATCCTCCAGTGTAATGTGTTAGAACTTACCATTCTTAAGTCCATAATTAGTAAGGGTCATGCCTTTGGTCATTCTTAGGGGTCTTAGTTGTGCTACTAATCTCTATTAGACAATCCGTGAAATTCTGGTTACTCGTGGTACCGCTCAACCCAGAGCGGAATCCCCTCTTTATATACCTTTTCACCCTGGACTCCTTAATCCTGCACCGGACTTGATAATACCTTGTCTAAAGTCAAACTTGACTACTCCTGACAACCAAGACCCAGTTAAAATACTAGTCTGCACTCATGCGTTCCTCGGAGTCTTATGAGGCTTGTTCAATTCCATTGTACTGCAGGTAACACATTACCTGATTTCACGGGTCAGCACATATCTCACATGTTTAACAGTTCAGACTCAAGAAAAACCTATAATGGTACTTAATAAAAGGTGTGCCTGCATATAAGACACTTTCCATTTACCCAACTAAATGATTTCTTCAGTACTTACCAATATTATGTTATTACAGTAGTAGTATACTAAATGATGTTATTACATTAATAGTATACTAAATGATGTTATTACATTAATAGTATACTAAATGACGTTATTACATTAATAGTATACTAAATAATGTTATTACATTAATAGTATACTAAATAATGTTATTACAGTAGCAGTATACTGAATAAAACCGATGCTTGGTGCATAATAGTTGTCCAGTATGGAAACTTCAATATGACAGAAAGAGAAACAGTCCACTTCAGAATAAGCATTTAACCCGCTTTCACATGAAATCAAAGATGGTCTTCATGTTGACGTACCGACGGCCACAGTCTTTTAAATAAACCTCCACTGTATCCTTGCATGCGCCAAAATACCCTCTGTTCTGTTCTGCCAAAGCATGCACTTCTCCTTCACTGATCTCGGGAACAGCCTCTCCAACAGGCCGCAATTTGCGGGCTTTGGCTTTCTCCACATCGAAAATGGCTTCAAAATAGAGGAGCTGGTTGTACAAAGCTTTATCGCTGTACTTGTAGCGCATGACACCTTTGCACCCATGAGCCTTGCCGGAACTACCGATGCACCGCTTACCGTAAACGGAAACCTGCCTTGTCTGGATACCACAGGCCGAATCATCACAGATGAGCCATCCGGCATAGTACACGGCCAAATGCCTACGGATTTCCGTTTCGAGCTGGGAAACCACTTTCAAGGGGGTGAATACGGCCAGACACTGGCCGCACGTGACTCCGTTAAACGTGACCTTATAATCTGGAGAAGCCACGAGTCCTCCAAACCGAAACCTCTTGCCGCATGTACACGCGAGCACCAAGAAACTGGCCTGGCGGAACCGTTCGAGATCGGAGATGTTCGATTCCAAGGGTGAGATTTCAGTATCGGTGTTTCTTAGACGGGCTGCATACTTCCGGGAATCTAGCCCTAAACTTGTAGCCACACGCATAAGGTCAATGCCCTCAATCTTCCCCACAAGTCTTTCCACCGGAGCATATATCTGCTTTTCAACGTAATAGTCTGCATCGGGAACAAACTGGGCCTTATTGGGAAGGATCTCCTGCATGGCCCGGGCCCTCAGTGCAGGCAGATCGTCTTCTTCGCCGTCACCTTCTTTTTTTCCAATGGCAAACGTCACCACACTGCCCGCTTTGACCACTTTACCTTGTTTCCGGAGCCGGAGGGCCACCTGAACCGGAGGCATGGTCTTGCCGTGAGGGTAACTGGCCGGATCTTTAGAAAGTCTTGTGTTGATCTGGTACCGGTCCACACCAAACTCGTTGTTGCGGATTTTCCCGTTCATTTTCTCCAAGTAATCGTAAACCTGCTTCAAGGCTTCCTCTGGGTCTAAATCCAGGAGTAATATCTCTAGGATATGCGTAGAAATCTCCTTCGAAAGAGGACAATACTCTCTTCTCCGCATATCCAAACCCTTGACCTCCAACAGCAAGCGTTCTTTGCCAGCTTTGTCCAAAGAAGTGGTCATGGCCGCGTACTTCTTTTTCGCATGAAGAAGGAGTCGTTTGAACACGTTATCGGTATCGATTTCCAATAACTTATAGCGTTCATTGACCTTGACCTTAAAATCGTCTCCGATTTTGAGTGCCTCTCCCAAATTGGTAACTCCAGTATCGATCATCACCGAATCAGTATCTCCATACACAACACGCAAACCAATCAGCTCTGCCAATTGACGTGTATCCATTAAAATCTCTCTTCCTTTATTGGTCACCAACATAGCCAAAGGTTTGGCATAGAACCGGGAATTGACGTACCCCAAACATCCGTACATGGAGTTGGCCGTAAGCTTGAGGGCCTGCTGTTTTATATCGTATTGGGCCTTCTCCAGTGCTGAAAGCCCCGAAGCCTTCATAAGTTTTTTGACCTCTCTTCTTCTTGAAACCAATGTATTGAGAAGCCGAGGTAAGACTCCAGGAGCAGTATCCCTTTCGGGAATTATGGGTAAATCTTTGTCTTCGTCATGAGAGACGTTGTATGCAGTCCGATCCACCGTAGTGAAGCAGATATTGTATTCCTGGATGATACTCGGGTATAACGAGTTGAAGTCCATGACTAAGATGTAGTTTTTGTGCAAGCCCTTTTCGGGCTCGAAAACAAGACCTCCCTGATACTTAGGCTTCTTATTGGACGTCACAGTGGTTGCATCGTCATCTGCTGCCTCCACCTTGGCATCCTGCTGGTTCTGGTTTCGCCTGAACTTGTCTTCCTTATCGGGGAGGATGTACAGGTTCTTCTTGAACTCGTGGAGAAGAATGTATTCGTTCCGACCGGCCCTTGTTCCCGAAAGAGTATGAGCCCACGCATTACCTGCCAAATTGGTCAATTGTTTCGAAAGCAGAAGGATTTGCACTGCAAACGCAATCTTGGCCGTCATCTCCACCTGCACAATGTTCTCCTTAATAGGCATCATCAAAAATGAAGCATCCTCGGCGTATTTGGGGTTGGCAAAGTTGATTTCGGGGCTGGAATGCGTTTTATGACAGACAACATTGTACATTTCGGAGAGATCCCATGATTGACACTTGGGCGTAAGCGATTGGCCGAGCTCGTTGGCGATATCACAGAGTAAGCGGCCTTGGAAGATTTCTCTGATCACGAGGTTACTGTTGAAACTGTTTCCTTTACCGAACCGGTCAGGCCACGACTTTCTGTTTCTTCTTCCCAAAGCAGACCATAAGGGGACTTTCAAATCGTACATCCGATGCACCAAGACATCTAAGGCAATGTTCTCCAAACGGTGGCCGAAAATGAGGTCTGGATCGATGGTTTTGAGTTTTGCCGCAAGACACTGGAGCAACGATGTCTCGTTTGGGAGCGTATTGAGCCCGACTTTTTGCTTTTCTGCAAGTGCCCGAAGCCCTGGAGGATAAGAGGAACTTCCAATCGGCCGAACCAATGTGAATACCTCGTTGGGCAGAGTGTTCTCGTCCACAGGCGTGTCCTGCGCAATATTATGGTAGACTGCCACCGAAATACAAGCAATTTCCTGTTTGTTTTGCTTGGGGTTCATGAGTGCCTGCACAGATAACACAATGGCCGTCAAGGGAGGGGGCAAAAGATTGGGGTCATTGGTAATTGGGGTGATATTGGACGCGGACTGCACACAAGCCTCGATCTGGCAATGGGACACATTTTTAAGCGTTTGAAAATCTGCACCGGTGATTTCAAGCCAACATGGGCCCATGATATTCTGCTGCATCACAAACAGCTCAAAAATGTTGTTATTGGTTCCGAAAATCCGCAGAAAAGTCTCCCCTTCCACCTCGGCGGGCATGGTCACGTGACGGTTCTTCTCCGTCTTGAACGGCAACAAAATCTTCAAGTATTCTGTTTCCTTGGGAATGCCTGGGAGTTCGAAAGCATACTTCATTTTCTGTGGCTTCGCCCGGAGCTGGGGAAGTCCATAGTGGTCTATGAGGAGTGGGGCCAATTCCTCATGCACATCTTTAATGGAGACCGGAGTATCAGTTTCTTGACCATCCACGACCCTGTTTTTCCGGGGCAAAGCAAAGAGTTCCCTGCACATTCCGTTGACCTGCACAACGGCGGACTCATAGGTGCCGGACTTCAGGAGGACTTTTCCAAAGAGGAGGAGCGACTTGTCGATTTCGGCATAGTCAAGCCAGTACATCCGGAAACTGTCATTGTCCGCAAAATCTTTAGCCTCAAGCTTTGCCACAGGAGCGGTGGCAGTGGAAGTGTAGGAGGCAGTGATTGTGGTAGTGGAAACTTCCCGTTTAGGCAATTTCTCGGCCTTGACGGCTGAAACGTTGACATTTGACACTGGAGCAGCAGCCGGACGCCTCCGACGCACCACCACCTCATCCTCGGACCCCGAATCCTCCTCCTCCTCTTTGGGTGGAGTATGAGACTCCTCTGCCTTTTCTATGGGTTGAGTATCGGAATCCGGATTGCCGATGGGTTGAGTATCGGAGTCGGAGCCGATCCCGGTGGCTGCATTAAGATTATCAACGTCCATATCCATAACATCTGGCTCCTGCATATCAGCCAGCTGCAAGTCCACATGAGCAGCCTTGCTTGCTTTTCTATTCTTGGGGTACTCCCGTTTCTTTGGTTTGGAGCCAGTGGCAGTCATGAACCCAAACGGGGAATTCTTCGGCACGCGCTTCGGCGCCGCCTTATGCCGTTTCACCGGCTGTGCACCCCCGAATTCGTCCAAAATGTCATCAATACTTTGGTTCGATACCGTTTTCGGCTCCGCTTTACGAGGAGCTGCTCCTGCACTGAAAAATGAGTTGATATCGGCGGTTTTGGCCACCTTGGCTACCTTTTTCGCTGGCTTGGCTCGTTTTGGCTCGTTTTCTGCCGTTTCTTCGTCGGAGTAATAGTTGGGCCGGGTAGAATCGTCCCACTCATCTACACCATTGTCCACGTATCCTTCTCCGTTGTCATCGACAATAAAATCGTCGCTTAGGAGCTGTTTTCTCTTGTGTTGCCTAAAAGTGTCCTCATCGACTTCATCATAAATCGAGGCATCCTCTTCATCCAGGAGGACAATCTTGCCTGTTTGCCGGGCCTCCTGGAGCCGTTTGAGCTTGTTGAGTTTGGTCTGGCGGCTCAGCATAGAGGGGTTGAAGACGCGTCGCGTCGCGTTTCGCTTAAGTTTATGCAGACCCGTACATCTGACGGTGCACGGGTTTATTTCATGTGTACGGGTCTACCACGTACATTGTAAAGTATCAGGAGATGATAGTGAGTATTACCCCCGTACACCTGCGGTGTACTGGTTTACCTAGTGCGAGATACTGCCGATGTAGGAATGTACTGAAACAGAGGTCAACCTACATGTCTTTTGCCGCCTTTGATGATAGCCAGAATGGCAGCCCCCCCGAATCCGCTCCCACCTCGGACCTTGCCCGAATCCTAAAAGACACTTCGTCCCAAATGCAGACCTATTCGCTGCTTATCAGTACATTTGCCAATGAACGCAAATTAGTAGGCACACGGCGGGATGGTCCCCTGTTCCGGGCCAAGATGGACGGGTCTCAGGCCAGTATCCAGAACCTTGGTCAGGCGATCCAGGAATTGATGTCCAATGTGAACGTGGTGGTGAACTCACAAAGTCTGGGGAGTGAAAAGGAAATTAGTGGGGATCCGAATGGCCGTAAAAATGGGGGTCAAAAAGGGAGCAAAAATGGTGGTAAAAAAGGGAGCAAAAATGGTGGTAAAAAAATGAGTGAAAATGGTGGTAAAAAAGTGAGTGAAAGTGAAGGTAAAAATGGTGGTAAAAGCGAGGGAGAAAATGGAGGGAAGGAGAGTGGTGGTGGGTTCGCGGGGGAACGGATCAATGGGCAGTTATTGATGAAGGACCGCATTGTGAGTGAGTTCAATACACTTCAAGGCACATTCCAGGCGTTGGTTCGCGACTACCAGAATAAGAAGCGGGTCAATCCGTTGCCTGAAACAACTCCGCTATTGGACTCGAGGGGGGACGGCTCGAAAGGGTCTATGCAGGCGACTGAAACGCAACCTCTCCTTGGAAACAAACTGAGTGGTCTGCAGGGTGTGGAGTTTAATGGCCAGGTACAGGAACAAGTACAAGGCCAACAGACGGTGGACGAGCTGGAGCTCCAGTACCACGTGCTTCTTAGTGAAGAACGTAACCGGCAGATTGAGCAGGTGCAGGAGGGGATCCGGGAGGTCAACTCCATTTTCAAGGACCTTGGTGAGTTGGTCAGTCTGCAGGGATCACAACTTGATACGGTGGAGGAGAATATTCTCCAGATGAGTGGAAATGCATATTCTGCAGACCAGGAATTGACCAAGGCCAACGAGTATCAGAAACGCAAGAATAAGTGGAGCTGTATCCTTTTGTGTGCATTGTGTGTGTTTGTCTTGGTGGTTATTTTGGCCGTGATAAGTTGAGCCAGCAGGTTAGAGAACCATGATCTCAGAACTTGTGATTTGGTCTTGGAGAATCATACATTCTGTATCATTTGAAGGTATGGGTTACATGGTGACGAACAAAACATTAAGGGACTGCGTATTCGAAAAATGAGGGTTTGGAAGGGTCTCGATTCAGAGGCGGGTTTGTGGAACTCCGAAGCTTTAAATTTGGACTCAGAACTGTGTATTAACAGCACTAGGAGGGTGCTCCAGAGAGTTCTAGAAAATTTTTGGAGAAGAATTAAAGTATTGAGAATACTAGGGTGATTCAGGACTGGAGCACCCCTAGTGTCAGGCATTAATTGGATCTGAGAAGAAAGGAGTAGAAGAACTGATTGATGGATGTTCAAGAAAATGCTGAGTGGCCCAAGTCGTCTGGGTAAAACAAGATGAGTTCTGATTCTAGGCCCCCCACCGAAGGGCCTAAATTTGGGAAACCGAGACAAACCAGCCTAAGAAGAATGAAGAGAAAAGGATCAATTAATGATTCAATAGCCTCTAGAAGTATGGTCAGGGACAGAGGCATGTATGCAAGCAAATCAAGAAGACTATCAATGGCTTTATGATGGGCAATAAGTACTTTCCAACATTTAGTCTGTTGCGACCTTCTAGACCACTCCTGTGAAGCCATTCCTGGTCTCAACGCCATTGAAAGGAGTTTTCCCATTGAACAATCTTTCCCTCAATTCCCGAACCTGATCTTAATGGTCATAAACAGCCTTAAGGCTGTACACTTACCTGGGGAAACCATGGTCCTTGTCTACCCAGTCTCCAACATATTCATCCATTCCAGAATCATCCTCTGCAACCTTGCAGAACTCCTTTGGGCTTTCAATTCCTATCATACCCATCGCTTCATATCTGACCGCATCAGAGCTCTCTAAATCTGACTTGAGAGAGCAATCCATCTCTGGCTTCTCTACAGACATGAGTCAGAATACCAGCACCTCAGCTCTTTTAGGGATTCTCTCAGTGATTTTCTGAGCGGTCCTCTCAATTGCTGACCAGGAAGTGGGCAAGTTTGGTCAGAGCCAGAAACCGTCAGTCCAGTCATGGAGATTGCGGAGTCGTGGAGTATATACCAATGTGTTCAGGTATGAGATAATTACATGCGGTAGTGGGTTCTGACTATGACTGACTACGACTGTCAGTGACTATGACTGTCACTGACTATGACTGTCACTGACTATGATGACTGACTATTGCTATGACCAACTGTTGCTATGAGTCTATTTGATTAATTGTAGAGAACCGACTGGTTACATGACGTGGGGTGTGTGGGGTATATGGGGTAGCCCCTATTGTGACTCACGTGACCTACAATCATTTAAGTCTCAGATTAGTCACTTCGTTCATGCACTCATTCTGCAAGCGATCGTCTTATCTCTGTTATATGCAGGACACAAATACCACCAACATGATCACCCATTCCCACTCCCACTCCATTATTCATACTAATCTCTATTAGTGCTTTATCTCCAAAATGGTATTTCCTGTTTGGGAAGTGGATTGAATTTGTTTGAGCTTGGCATGTTTGGTTCATTTCCATTCTTTTGGTGTGGCGCACTACCTGCATACACCAGGCTCGAGGTATAAATAGCGGGCATTTCCCCAGACCACTTTTTCCTCCCCAATGGTTGTGGTTTCTCGGCGTTTGGGCCCAAACGAGCACTATTTCCGATGCCGCTACGAAAACCGGTTCTACGCCAACTTCGCCTCCGTGGCCTCGTATTCCCGGGACTTTACGGATCTACGGTTGATCTTCCGGGCCCTTCGAAAGACGCTCTTAGAGTACCATATGTTTGCATGCAATATCTTCGAGGACCGCCAAATTGGTGATTATGTGATGCGGCCTATTCAAATTGCCTCTTTGGGCGATTTTGTCGTTTTTCAAGATGAACCAATTGAGCTTTTCTCCGAAGAACAGCTCCGGGTTCTCTGCAGGACGCGTTTTTTCGAGTTCAACCAAGAAAAACCGCTTTTACGGTTATTCTTTTCAGGCAACAAATTGGCTGTGACGTTCGAACATACACTTTATGATGGAGTGGTTTCACTTTTGTTCCAAGAGATTTTCTTGGAGAACTTGGGTGCTTGTGTGCAGGATGAGCAATGGGAGTATGGAGAAATACCCCAAGAAGTCACATTGGATTCTATTATCTTTGATATTTTCAAAGATGAAAAATGGCTCCGCAATTCTTTGGTTCCTCCCTGCGAGGTGGTCATGGAGGACCCTAATTTGGATTATTCCGATAATAACCCCGACCATTACCTGAAGAAAGCACCTGCAGGATACCCCACGCTCTGGCCCGGGCGATTCCCATCCCGGAAAGACGTCTCAGTGGCGTTCAAAGCGTTGAAAATCCCTCCCATGCCCTTGAAGGCGATTTTGGCCAAGTGCAAGGAGCATCACGTGACGCTTACGTCATACATCAATGTTGTGCAGGCTATAGCGTTCCAGGGATTATATGGAGACGAACACCATACGCTGAGTCATGTGGCCATCACATTAAGGCGTCACGTGACCCCCGAAAGGTTCGGGCCAGCCCACAGTTCCATATTACATGATCCTAAGTACAGGCTCGTAGGCAACTATGCGCATATGGGCGTGGCACGACTTTTTGCACCCACCAAGCAATTTTCGTGGCATCTCGTGAAGGAAGTCAATGGCGAGCTGATACAGAGTGTTCAGAATCGTAAGATTTTGAGTACGGCTAAAGCGTATAATGATGCAGCTCAGGCTTTGGAAGATAATGCGGAGTTGTTTGAATCCGGATTAGGAAAAAACCGAAACGGATCGGTGAAAATCTCAAATTTGGGAAAAGGAAACTTCCCCGAATTCCCCTGTGCCGATGGAATACCTTGGAGTGTGCAGGATTTCATCTGGGCTCAGGACGTGGCACCCACAGCCGCGGATTTAGTGATTGATTTTTCACTGAATTCTAAAGGAGGGTTGAATTTTGTGATTTCCTTTTTCGATGATTCATTTGAAGATATCGAGGGGGAGAATTTTGATCCATTTTTGGAAAAATTTAGGTCTCTCATGTACCAATGTGCAGGCGTGAAGGAAGACAAAAATTATACAAGCACAGGCAAAGGAAAAGAAGATAAGAGGGAAGGGGACTATGACTAATAGTACGGGAAAGTAAGCAGGCTGGAGTCCTACCCAGCATCTACCACAGTCCTCAATACACTCTTGAGTACTACTTCCAGACTTTTAGACTAGGTTACTTGGGTAGTAGGTTACTTGGGTACTAGGGTACTAGGGTACTAGGTTACTAGGGTACTAGACTACTAGGGTACTAGGATACTAGGGTACTTGTGTACTTGTGTACTAGACTACTAGGGTACTAGACTACTAGAGTACTAGGTTACTTGGGTACTAGACTACTAGACTACTTGGGTACTAGGTTACTAGACTACTAGGGTACTAGGTTACTAGACTACTAGGGTACTGGACTACTAGGGTACTAGATGGTACTAATCAAAAGCACATGATACTTATTTATATATATTCATACTAGATGATATTTAATACATTACATTATGCAGACCACTACTACTACAGACTACACAATACTAGATTATAGTAGATGATAGTAAATGATACTAGGCTACACTATGTTATCTTCTTTAATACATTTAAGCCTAACAAAAAATTGTATTAGTTGATGGTTCCTCAAATTGAGGAACCAAAGCGGTTTATATAACATTGAGAGAAACATGGCATCGACAAACTCTTCACAAGAACAATGACAAGGCCATCATTGTTTAAAGTACTATTATGGGCGTGATATTGAGTTTATAATGGTCACCTGGCCATTGTTACAATTGGACAGAGAGGCTTCATAAAATGTCTATAGGTAGGGGCCTGTCTCTAGTGGATCTAACACTATATGTCATACACTGTACATTGTAGTATATACTACTGTACCATAAACTATCGACTGTAGTATATACTACTGTACCATAAACTATAAAGTATACTATATACTACTTTACCGTAAACTATACACTATACTATATACTACTGTACCATAAACTATAAACTATACTATACACTACTTTACCGTAAACTATACACTATACTATACACTACTTTACCGTAAACTATAAACTATACTATACACTACTTTACCGTAAACTATACACTATACTATATACTACTGTACCATAAACTATAAACTATACTATACACTACTGTCAACGAGTACCTAAGATGTACTGAGGCGAGGTACAGTGTTTTTCAAAACTATTCAAATCAACGCAACAAAATGTTTCAAACCACACTAGCAAAATTAAACAAACCAATAATTCAAAATGTTTCGTACCCCTTCGCATAGTCTTTCAAAGCAAATGGTATAATGTTTCACACCAACATTCATTAGAATTCAACATTCTGAAATCTTAAATCTGGACGATTGCCTCATATGTACTACATTTGGGAGTCTTGCAGTACCAATCAAGGGTCAAAACGGACGGAACTGAAGTGAACTGGACTGGGTTCCTTGTTATCCTGTATATACCAACTGGTTAGGGATGTACGAAACTTTTTGAATTATTGGTTTGAAACATTTTTCTAGTGTGGTTCGAAACATTTTGTTGCGCTAGTTTGAAACATTTTGTCGCACTGG
>NKZI01001826.1:266-17644 GCA_002370645.1 Metschnikowia sp. 00-154.1 | reverse complement strand
AAAAAGGTCGCTCTGGTGCGCAACCGTCCTTTTTTCGTAGGTCGCTCACCCAAAATGCTCGCGGTCTGAGACAGGAATAGGTGCCATCCTAGTACTACGCCCATCCTAGCACTACGCCCATCCTAGCACTACGCCAATTCCACCACCCCAAAAAATTTCCACCACCCCGATTTGACTAGAACTCCACAAATAAATAGTACTATACAAATTTAAGTCCCAATTCCAAACTACGCCAGTGATGTCAAGTACTGAACCAGGTCCTCACAACAACGACTAATTGCTCCATTTTTTAAACGGCAATTACTAAAATCATTAACTAAGGTTTAAAATGTTCAAAATGTTCAAAATGTTCAAAAGTGGAATCTTTCATTTTTCTTTCATTGTTAGAATCTTACTTCGGCTGGCGTGAACAAAAGTTAGTGTTCACAGATCCCGCCCCCTGTACAGTCCTTTCTTAGAGATGATCAAGTTACTAAAATTTATTGGATGAAAGGGAATTTGCCCAGAAGAATATCATTTACAAAGGAAGGAACAGAGGAATAAAAGGTCAGAAGAGAAAATACAAAGACAAGTGGTGGACTTTTTGTGGAATAGCGAATGGTAAGTGTTACATCCACCATAGGCAGGGCCCTGCATATGAAGGTATTATGAAGCCTCTCAGTCCGATTGTTACAATGGTGATACGGCGTTTGGCCAAGGGCACTTCGCGCATAGATGGCCCCTTTCGAATATTCCAGAACAATCCTTACCATTGTTCTGAAGGAGAGTTTTTCGGTTCCACGTTTCTCTCAAAGTTATATAAACCACCTCGGTTCCTCTCTCTGAGGAACCATCAACGAATATAAGAGTTTAGGCATAAATGTATTAAAAGAACATAACAGTAAGTTCTTGAATTTCATAATGGGTTATATGCAGTACCATTGAGAAAAACTAGTGATAATCAAAGATTCTTTTTTTTTGTTTTTTTTGAAGGAAATTTGAGGAGTGTTTTAGTGCTTTTTATAGTACTTAGTGTTTTTTATATTGGTTTGGTTTAGTATTTTGTGTTTGATTTTGCCGATGTAATTTGTAGTGTCTCTGATTTTTTAAATTCTCTGGAGACTGAGCAATTACTGACAAAACTAGTTGTAAGTCTTAAAAATCAGAAATTGACGAAAAAACCTCCAAATCATCGTCAATGAAAAAAAAGACTTTTGGGGATTATATGCAGTTTGATTTACCATTATAGACCTTGCAATGTGTATTTTGTATTTAGGACTGCTAATTCCGTTCGCCCCCTCCATACTCTGCACTCACTATAATATTCGCACCCATACTATGCATACTATGGAATCGCACCCATAGTAAGTACCACCCATAGTAGAGTGTTTTTCAAAACTATTTAAACCAGTGCGACAAAATTATGTTAGGANTAGAGTGTTTTTCAAAACTATTTAAACCAGTGCGACAAAATTATGTTAGGACTCAACATCGATAACAATCATGGATTCCCCATCACCCACTCCTATGCCCTTCTCTGCAACGTCTGCAGGAGAAGCTTCAGCATTGAACGACATCCGCGAGGCGATCCGTTGGTTCAAGGTTGAACGGTTTTGGACCATGATAGAGGGATCCCTCTAAGGCATATTATAGTATTCGAATATACAACTGATATAACTTTGTTTCACAAATCCCAAAGTCCTGCTGAAGTTCTAACAAATTATCCAAACCAGTGTGACAAAATTATTCAAACCACACTAACAAAATTAAACAAACCAATGATTCAAAAAGTTTCGTATCCCTTTTTCACAGTCTTTTAAACCAAAATAGAGTAATGTTTTTCATACCAACTTTCATTCATTGAAGAAACTAAATATTCTGAAATCTTAAATCTGGAGGGTTGCCTTATATGTACTATATTTAGGAGTCTTGCAGTACTACATTTAGGAGTTTTGAATACTATATTTAGGAGTTTTGAATACTACATTTAGGAGTTTTGAATACTATATTTAGGAGTTTTGAATACTATATTTAGGAGTTTTGAATACTATATTTAGGAGTTTTGAATACTATATTTAGGAGTTTTGCAGTACTACATTTAGGAGTTTTGCAGTACTACATTTAAGAGTTTTGCAGTACTACATTTAAGAGTCTTGCAGTATCAATTAAGGGTCAAAACGGAACGGACGGAACATGAACTGGTTTCCTTATTTTTTTATCCTATATACTTCAACTTGTTCATTTGATTTGAAAGACTGTGTGAAGGGGTGTGAAACATTTTGAATTATTGGTTTGAATCGTTTCGCCTCGCTGGTATGAACCATTTTGGCTTCTTGGTTCAAAACATTTTGTCGCGCTAGTTTGAACCACTTTGTGTTAGAATTATTATGCGACCTGGAGCGTTAAGCCTGTATTCGCAAGTGGTTATAAGCTTCTAACGGCTTGTCGGTGTTTTAGATCGTTTCCAGGGACGTTGCCTAGAAGGAATATCTAAGTAAATTTAAGTAATAGAAAAATGTTCTGACGGCTACTGTTTATAGTAGGAACTCACCCGTGCAGTCAATGTAAATTAGAGATTATGGTAATAATAGTTTCGATCAGTCTTGTCTCTTAATATATATGTAATGTTCTTTAGCTATGGAGTTCTTAATCTTTCAATTAAGTTGCTCCGCGACCTTTTATCGCCCGCTCGACATTGCTGTCTGCATATGCTCTCTCGAGCCAATCCTGTATATATCTGTCTGGTCGTTCGGAGGTCCTGTATCGAGATTAGGTAAATCTCAAGTCTAACACTTTGTCGCGCTAGTTTGAACCACTTGTCGCACTGGTTTGAATAGTTTTGAAAAACACTGTACTATGGGTGTACTTACAGTGTTTCTCAAAACTATTCAAACCAGTGCGACAAAATTATTCAAACCAGTGCGACAAAATTACTCAAACCAGTGTGTCAAAATGTTTCAAACCACACTAGAAAAATGCTTCAAACCAATAATTCAAAAAGTTTCGTACACCCCTAACTAGTTGTTATATACAGGATAACAAGGAACCCAGTCCAGTTCAGTTCAGTTCAGTTCCGTCCGTTTAGCCCTTGATTGGTACTGCAAGACTCCCAAATGTAGTACATATGAGGCACCTTCTGCAGCATTACTCCCAGTTCATCAGCTTATACAGAAGTACAATGGACCGGTAGCATGGACTTTTGAAATGAAGAGGAAGTTCTTACCATCACAAAACTATGGTGAACTAATAACTCTCATGAGAGACTTGCTTGATGAGTTTGTGCTTTCCTTGAGTCTCTCAACATTGAACTTGAAGTATTTGGAATCAAAGCTGCTTACGCTGGCACGGACCAGCTTAGTAGCTCAGTGAAGCCTTGTCTTGTTAGGATAGCCCATCTTCAAGTTTATGCTTACTTTACTTACCATCGATTCGACTGTGGCTTTCTGTTCGTTGTTCCGGTTCTTGACTATGACTTTTATCTTGTTGACTGTGGGCGATTGTACAGGAAAAGTGGGTTTGACCTGAGCAGGTGGTGCGTTTGGAGTGATTACTGCTTTCATTGCATTTTACAATGCTTTCGCAAGTATTGCCACCCCACAGAACTCGTACTTCTCGGCTCACCCAAACAAGTTGCCATGAGTCAAGTAATTGGTTTGTGTTTCGCAGCAAGAGGAGGTGTCCAGGACTTCAATCAGCTTCAATTCTACTTTCTGCCTTTGGGATAATCATATTTGTATGCTCTCGAGGTAATGTGGCTACATAGCCCTAATGTGTTTGTTGTTTTGGGGTATGAGTGTCTATGATATCAACTAGTCGGATGAGTTGTATGAGTCTGAACTTGCGAAGCTTGTGTCCAAAGTACTGAGTCTTAAGGACGAGTAGTCCTTTGCAAGAAGAGATGAAATCACAAGCTTAGAAGAACTCCATGCCTTCGAAAAGTCCATTAAAGAGAATGAAAAGCTTATTGAAACTATCTCTCAACAGAGAGACCACCAGAAGACACACCAGAAGACAAACTCCAGATTTAAGGGATGATTTCAGAATATTGAATTTTAATGAAAGTTGGTGTGAAACATTATGCCATTTGGTTTGAAAGACTATGCGAAGGGGTACGAACCTTTTTCAATTATTGGTTGGTTTAATTTTGTCACACTGGTTTGAATAATTTGGTCACACTGGTTTGAATAATTTTGAAAAACACTGTAAGTACGCACCCAAAGATCCCCTCACTTTCACATAGTGCACAATTCCTTCCCTTGGTATTCTTTCATCAATAGGACTTTCCTTTCGTTTTGCCCTACTTTTAATAACACTGTTCCATATCCAGAATGTTCGATGTTGGTATTATTTCAGATTTTGAAGTTCAATTTCTTTTGAGTGAAAGCATGAAAGTAGTCTAATCGATTTACAATGTGCACTTCACTTCCAGAGTCCCATACAAAGACCAATGTTCGCTGTAAATACAGATCGTTTCCTTCGTAACTTACACATTCATCCTTGTATTTCTCTGGTTTAGGACACTTATTCAGGAAATGTCCCTTTTTAGAACAGTTAAAACACACGACATTAGCAAAGTACTTGGGTTTTCCACCCTTTTTGGTGACTTTTCTAGGTTTCCGGACAGACATAACACCTTTTTCTTTTCTGTAAGAATCAAGTTTTTGTCTCATGTGAGCTAGAGATATATCAATATCAATAATTGTCGAATCCTTGTCTGGAAGTTCCACTTCACCTTCTTTCAAACATTTTCCAAAAACCTTGAGTATTTGCTTAGTTTCATTCCCTTCACTCATGAGGCACATAAAGTAAGCAACTCCCGTCCATGGTCTTCTGCCCTCTACCAGTCTCTATGGTGTCATATCCTTTGTCTTACCTCCCACTTTGATCTCTTTGATCTCTTTGATCTCTTTGACCTCTTTGACCTCCGCTGCCACCACACTTACCAGTGACCTTGCATAGCCTAGAGAGGAGCACCCAAGTTGCTACCTCAATAACCTCTTCTGATTAGGATGATGGAGAACTTGACAATGATTATAGCAGCCTTGATAGCAGAGGCAACTTCCTTGGCGATCTTGATACCCAAACCAAAGTGACCGTTGGAGTCACCAACAATCTTGTCTGACTCTGGTTGACTCTGGTTGACTCTGGTTGACTCTGGTTGACTCTGGTTGACTCTCGTTCGACTCTCGTTTGACTCTGGTTTGACTCTGGACATCTCTTTATGACCTCACTCATCCTTCAACTCTGGGAGCAACTAGCAGATGATTTGATACTCCTTGACTGGCAAAGAGTGTAAGCAGATCTCCTGCATCTCGTTGACTCTTGACCCTTGGTCTGGGTATTTGTATTAATGAGAGTCTCGTCTAAAGGGTACCAAATGAACCTTGCTCACGCCCACACTTGCAACTGCTCGAAGTAATCAACCCTTTTCTCGGAATGGCCAACCACTCGAACCACCTCGGCCCGTAGTTGGTCGACCATGATGGGATGGCCACACGTGACAAAACACGTAGTTCCAGGACTGAGCTCGACCTCGGAATCCACTAATTTCTGGATATTTGGCCGCCCATGGTGGAACGTCACGTGCGGCAACTTGACATGGAGCTGGTTTTCAGTAGACTCCACACTCTGGTAATTCTTATGCGTGAAGGTATTTTCAAGGAGCCGACTTTTATCGGTGCATCCAGCAACTGACTTTCCAGGCTTCGTGATGTAGACATCCACTTCTATGGGAAGTCCAGAGAGCATGCTTAGTTCGTCATAGAACCAGAATGCAGAAACATATTCTCGAACCACCCAAACAAGCTTGACCTTCCTTCCTCCGATCTCTCTCCTTCCATTCTCCTCTCCTCTATTTCTTCTTGGATCGTTTCTCGGACTTCTTAGACTGTCCACCACTTCAACTGCTTCTGCGTAGATTCCTGGAATACCATTCCCTCCAGCTACAAAAACACTGGAGTCGTAGCGATGTGCTGGAGTGGCTTCTCCATAGGAACCCTCCACGGCCACACGAATTCGAGCTGCTTTTGTGGGGTGGGAGTAGAGGTATTTGGCCAAACTCCGGGTGACCCCATCCTTCACCTTGACATAGAACACCATCTTGTGTCCAAGCACAGTATAGGTGAACGGATGTGATTGCCAAAAACACGACCAGCGGAGAAAATGCACAAAGCAATGTCCTCCTCCTTCAACCTGGAACCCACGAGGAATGGGTACACTCACCTTCAAAGTTTCATCCTCGTAAAGTTGCACTTGGGCCACGGGAAACCCAAACTGGCAGAGTCTTTGCATGCGGAAAAGACGGTCCACCACCCAGAGACTCACGGAGCAGTAATAGAAGGCCAAGAAGCGAAGGTCCTTCACATGGAACCATGCACCCACCATGAAGCCAGCTGCCAAGACTATATGGATACCTAGGAACACCTCGTACCATTTTCGCCGGAGCACCAAAAGTCCCTGCACAAGTATGGCTAGACCTGAAGCTGTGCCCAAAACTCCACACCATACATACTCCTCTATCATCTGCACCTTGAACAAGTGTCTGCTATAACCTATGGAGTGCACCACAAGAAGAAGCACCATCCACCTCGAGATCCACCGGTGGAACATCACAAACACAGAGTAGTCCCAGCGGGTGAGCCACTGTAGCACGTTATTCCGGCCTGCAAACAACACCGACCATGGGAGAAGGTAGCTAGCTAAAGTACCAGACCGGACAGCATAGTAACGCATGAAAGCCTGGGTTTTCGTCTTGAAAAACGGACCTCCTTCCACGAACCGGATATTCAAAAAACATAGAATCACCGTTAAGACCGAAAACGCGGAGAGAATGAGCGCTTCTGCTCTTGTGGGTGCCAAGAAATCAAGTACACCCCAAAACGGCGTTTCAGACGTCTTATCCCGGCCTTTAAGTGCAGGTAACGAGATCTGGGATCTCCAGGCCCGGGACCAGTGGCCAGTCATTCGTTTATACACTCTGGGAACCAAAACCTTGGTCCAGTTTCCAATTCCTGCGGCTAAAAAGATGAGGGCCCAGAATAAACTAAGGTACCAGCCATAAGTGATAGACCGGTTATAGTTTCCAAGGAACTGGTCGTACGAGTCTCGAAATAAAAGTATCTGGGACTCATTAAGACGGACGGGGCCAATCATTCCTAAATGGGTGGGTGTTATTTTTGGACCAAGACTTTCCACAGTCAGATCCAGATTCAGTTCCGGACCCAGACATTCACTTTCCAGATCTAGACATTTTAGACCCAGACCCAGACTCAAACTTTTCAATACTGTCTTTAAATTTTGGTCTTTTTGGTGTTTCTGTCCTTTTCGAGATTCCATTCTCTTACTTTTAAGAGGTTCCAGCACTCTTTCCAGATCAGTCTTTCCTAAATCCTGGACTTTCTCCAGATCAATCTGTTTTCTTTTCTGATTCAGGGAGTGAGCTTCCTCTCTTTGGTCTTTTCCCTGGGTCATTTTAAGATTCATCTGGTCTTTCCGACTTTGCAAATTCCTCTCCTGTATATCCTGGACTGTCGATTCTAATTCCAGACTAGTCTGTTCTATCTCCAAGTCTTTCAAGCCATTCAGGTATTCGTGGTATTCCTGGTCTTTCAGGTCTTTCAGGTCATCATGGACTTTCTTGACTTTCTCACTTTCCTGATTAGTCTGGTCTATTTCCTGGTCTCTCTGGTACTTCTGGATTGTCTCCAGGCCATTCAGGTGATTCTCTTCATTCTCTTCATTCTGTTCGCTTTGGTCGTTCTTCACTCTCGGACTCTGCTGATTAGTCTGAACTAAATCCCTATTTCCATGTTCTATTCCCAAGTCTTTCAAGTCTTTCAGAACTGTCAGGTCCTTCGGGACTCTCTCCTCTAACTCAGGATCCCTCTGTTCTAGCTCCAGAATAGTCTCTTGCAATTGCAATTCCAGATCTCTCTGGACTTCTAGATCATCCTGATATTTTATGTCTTTCAGGACTTTCAGACTCTCCACATTAGTCTCTTCTAATCCCAGACCCCTCAATCCCAATTCCAAGTCATTATGAACTCTCAGATCATTCAGATCATTCAGATCATTCAGATCATTCAGGTACTTCTCTTTTTCCAGATTCGTCTGTTCTAATTCCAGATTCCTTTGGTCGATTTGCCAGTCATGGTCATTCTGAACATTCTGGTCGTTCCAATTCTTCTGATCTTTCTGGTCTCTCTCCTCTAATTCCTGAATTTCTCGCTCTAATTCCTGAACTTCCAGCTCTAATTCCTGAACTTCCCCCTCTGGTTCCTGAAGACCCTCTTCCAATTCCTGATTAGTCATTTCTGATTTCTGATTAGTCAATTCTGATTCCCGACTCCCCAGTTCCTGTTCCAAAACTTCTAAAGGGTTTGAACTATAGTAGTACTTCAATGCATTCTGAAAGTCCCCCATTCCCAACGATGTATTCACGTTCTCATTACACATATCCAAGAATCCCTGGACCTGGTGCTCATGACCCTCCTGGAAACAATACGCCATAGTGGCAAAGGCATCTTTGTTTGAGCAGTAACAAGCGAGCGCCTGTGTGAAGGGGGAGTCGGTGGGTTTTGTGGTGGGACAAAAGAGGGAGTGTGGGGCGAGCTGCGAACATGAGTAGTACGCGATCTTGGCAGGAGGGAATGTGCTAAAGGGCGCACTCTCCCTGACTTGCGCGGGTGCGTAGTAGTAGGTCAAGTAGATCCATGAAACGCCCAAAACGTACAACGGCAACGACGAGCTGCTGAAGAGCGGGAAAAAAACCAGTAGTAGTAGTAGAACACGCATGAAAGGTATTGAAAAAAGGGTATCAAAAGGGTATTATACTAGGGATGCGATTAAGATTATTAGGAAGGAAGATTAAGGGACTATTGTAGTGTGATGTTGTAGTATGGTGTTGTGGTGGGGTATTGTGGTTGGGTATTGTGGTGGGGTGTTGTGGTGGCGCTGAGTGAGGAAGATTGAGTGGTGATGTTTGAGGTTAGTTTCGGGTGAGGTTCGGCGAGGTTCGGGTGAGTTTCAGATGAGTTTCAGTTAAGTTCCGGTGTTCACGATAGCTCGGTGTTCACGATAGCTCGGTGTTCACGATGGCTCGGTGGTCACGATAAGATTGCGTCTAATCTATGACGATGGCGTATGACGAGCGATATACCGGTTGGTTCTGTACTGGGCCTTAAGTATTGATTCTAAAGTAGTATGGATGTTTGCGCAGGGGGTACCATGGAGCTTCGGGGATGCACAGCTGGGAGGAGAACCGGGGACACACAGAAACGGGCGAAATTTTTGGGAACCGGTTTCGGTGGTGCCGCGCATGCGCATCTGCACAAAAACTTCACGATGCACCCTTCTGTCCACAGTAAATGATTCAACCGTGCATGCGCGCCGACTATATACAGGCAAATCATTTGTTTCTGATCTCCTGATCCCATCTCTGATTATCTAGATAATCTTTATCTGGACCATCTACAACCACGCCATTCGTTTATTTCATGCAAAATTCAGACTACTTTGATACACTGCATCCCGATATGGATATTTGTACTCGTGAAAACTCTAGATGCTGTGATTCTGAGATGCTGTTGGTTGCTGTGATCTTGTATAGATTGCGGCTTAGGTCTTTGTTATACAGTCATGGCTGGGCACCTGGGCACCGGGTGTACACCCGTCGGAATTAAATCTTTGTAAGAGGAGTTTCAGCGAATTATAGTGGTAGAATAGAGTAGAGAAGTATAATACTATAGTAATAGTATGCATTAGTCAGTAGTGAGTACTCGGTAGTACAGTGAAATTTAGTAGTCAGTAGTCAGTAGTCAGTAGTGAGTCTTATAAGTGTAAATAGTCAGTGGAATAGTCAGTGGAATAGTCAGTTGAATAGTCAGTTGAATGGTCAGTTGAATGGTCAGTTGAATGGTCAGTTGAATGGTCAGTGGAATAGCCAGTGAAATAGCCAGTGAAATAGTCAGTTGAATAGTCAGTTGAATAGCCAGTGAAATAGCCAGTGAAATAGTCAGTTGAATAGTCAGTGGAATAGTCAGTGGAATAGTCAGTGGAATAGTCAGTGGAATAGTCAGTGGAATAGTCAGTGGAATACTCAGTAGTACAGTAAAGGTCTAGTATTTTCAACCTATGTTTTAGTATATATTAATATACAGGGATATGTAAGTTGTACGTTACAAGACCAAAGTACGAGAGTTGTCGAGAATGGGTAAAAACTCTTCACCCACTGAAAACCTGCACATAATTCGTCATAGACCTGCATATAACATATCCACGAAATACCTTAGGTCTGTATATGCTAAGTACTCGTTGACACTCCATTGGATCATGTCACTTAAGTTTCCTGATTCGTTGTTATAGGCACCCACAGTAATTGATCGGATATGATGATTTTCGTCGAAACCTAGGAATGGTAGATGTCTGTGGAAGACAGTAGACTGGACTGTAAAGGTTTAGTGAGAGCATCAGCGATATTGTTCTCGGTAGGGACATCTTCGATAATTGCCTCTCCCTTTTTTACCCTATCCTGCACGTGCTTCTCTTTAATATCCACATACTTGTTCTTGCTTGAAGCACTTCCAACTAAGAAGATTTACAGCTTAGTACCATGAGACCGAGTCTAAGTCCGTAAGTCATAAGTCTGAGTCCAAAGTCTGAGTCCAAAGTCTGAGTCCAAAGTCTGAGTCCAAAGTCTGAGGGTTACTTTGTAATACCCAACTTTACTGACTTCCTCGGATCTGATTGGTTCTAATACATAACAACTTAACTCTCGTTATAATGTATTTAAACGTCTCAATCCATTCAACTAGTATGCTTTGCTGATGCACTGGATTTACTAGTTATCTAGCTCCAGGTACTCCTGAAAGGTCCCTCAAAGGTCCCTCGACCCATCATAAGTAGTAGTCAGGATTTTGAATATAAGTCTAAGATGTGGAAATGTTTCATGTATTAAAAATAGGCTCAAATTACCATGAAGCTATACTTTTGAACCACTTGCACCACTCACACCAAATACCACGATTTCATCATCTCCAAATTTCATCATCTCCAAATTTTGTCATCTTCAAAATTTTGTCATCTTCAAATTCAATTTCATCATCTTCAATTTCATCATCTTCAATTTCACCATCTTCAAAATTTTCACTCACCCTTAATTCCCACCAATCTACCCTAATAAATTTTTTTCACTCACCACTCAAATTCCGCATTCTCGTTTTTTTTTCGTTTCGCAACTGTTGCTTTCGCACCTTAATAAGCACCTGCATATACCGGGCCAGACCCTCTGCTTATAAACTCATTCAAGGTATAAAAGCACTGTTGGATCCCAGTCACTTTTCACTATCCCAAACCAAAAAAAAAAAATCCCAAAATGTCTTTGCAATCTTCAGGCCTAAAAACGGAAACTGTGCCCTTGAGCCAAATCAGAAGACCCATTCAGCCCGTCTTGGACCACGCCAAAATCGAGGCTATGACCTCCACGCTTAGCGGCTTGCCTGCAGAGTCTTCCACCTGCAAACTTGAAGACATCACCGCAGGCGAGTTGCCCCCTATCGATGTGTTTCTTGTTCAGGAACAAGGCAAAAAGTATTATTTTGCATTTGGCGGCTGCCACCGGTTTCAGGCATATGAACGAATCGCCCACTCGTCCGATCCTTTGGTCAAGGTGAAAATCTTCTCTGCCACCAGGAAGACCCTAAAAGTGTACTTGGGAAGCTCTGTGGACAAGATGTTCGACGATCCTGCTTAAAGCCAAGCCACCATATTTATATAGACACAATCTCCATAATGAATGAACACGACCATAGAATGCTGATGAAAGCAAGTAGTCTGCTGGTTTTAAGTCTTAGAGTTGACCTCATGATTGACAGAATTGTCAATTGACAGAATTTAGTTTTGGTCTTGGGATTGACCTATCGACCTTTTTGTCTTGGAAATGATCTTATAGTCTTAAATTTGACCTTTGGTCTTAAATTGATTTTTGACCTGGCATTGACATTTTTGGCCTTGGATTGCCAGAAATACCATGATTAACCTATCGATATTGCACTTAACCTGTAAGTTAAATGGTTTTCAAGGGAGTGGTCGAATCCACGCTTCCACGCACTGCCCCGTGAATATCTTGATTGTCCTGAATGTGAATGTGACTATCCTGAATATGATTGTCCTGATTTTCTTGACCGTGAGTCTGATCAGGTTCGAGTCTCATGAAGTTGCGTTTTTCTATTCTCTTCTTCTGCCACGAAAGCGGAATTGGCAAGTACCCCTTGCGCTCCTCATATGCAAGTGAAACAAAAACTGCAATCACCACCATCCAGTAGAGGTTATATCCAATAACACTGCCGTAAGTGGCGCTATTTGTCCATCCGAAAATGGCGGTAAAAAGCATCCAGCCCACGCCATCCTCGGGTATTTCTCCATTGCAGCAGTTCACGTGCCACACGTTGGTGGCAATATCATACGAACCCGGCCCGTGACCCGTTTCACTAACATCAAAGCCGTCACATGCATCAATGAACCGCTGGAGCTCGAAGTTCCAGATCCCCTTGGAAAACAAGCCTGCCGCCACCAAGTAGAGAAAACATGTGGACGTAAGCAAAAACACCCGCAACGAGAGCGTATTTCCAGACCGGTACAACACTATGCCCACCAAGGTACCTATAGCCATAGCAAAAACAGTGGCGTTGATAATGGACCAAATGGACGTGTTGTCGTTGATGCCAATTCCGCCCACAAAAACAATGGCTTCTAGACCTTCACGGAGGGTTGTAACAAAGGGGAGAATGAACATGGCGTTCCGCTCGGACCAAGCGGCCTGGGTCGAGGAGCTCTCGATGTTCGAGTACTGTTTCATGACCCGGCCCAATTTGGAACGCCACTTTTGCTGCATTTTGGTTACACGCAAGATCTTGATGCCCATGACGGAAATGATAATACTGGCGAGGATCGAGAACACGCATTCCCAATAGTGTTCAGTAAGAGCCCATATATCATTGCCCACCACGTAAAACACCGTCAAAATAATGGCCCCAACCACTAAACACACAAGGAACCCACATAAGCCACCCACCCAGATATGCCACGTGAGTCTGCGGAGTTCCTTCTGGCGTTTGGCATCATCAGGTTGGTTTAGGGTAACAGACAGGGAGATGCCATCCACCTCGGCACGATTTTCCGGTTTGGGCTCCGGTTTGGGCAGGAAACTCTGTTTGAGAAAAGCCAAGAGTACGGAGATAATGATGGCCAGCTCAATGGTCTCCCTTAGCACAATAAAAAAGACCTGCACAGAGAAGTAGTCGTCTAGGGCTGCCATTACAAAATCTGGTGAGGGGGGAAAAGGGTGCGGAAAACGGTCTCCTTTTATAGTCCACATTGAGGGGCTGGGAGAGTTGCAGGGCCGTACATATATGTGTAAGTCAGCATGCATGGGGAATTGCAAACCGGGGGAAACACCAACTGCAAAGCGCGACTGATCCGAGGTCGGCGATGCAGGACGCAGGCCCATCTAATCTAGAAAATCTTCCCGTCTATATAGATAAACCCGTACACCACTCACTTGATCTATAAGATCTATGAATAAATCTATACATATACATTTATATTTGTATTTACGTTTCTGTATGATGGGGAGGCCTTTGTGCAGGATGAGATATATCGAAATAGTAACATTATTATGCACTGGAAGACTGATTGATGTGGGTTGAAACAATAGGCTTTGTTCTAGCGAACAGTCCGGCGTATAAATGCCATATTCTTAGATCCGGCGCACAGCGCCGTTTACCGACGCTCACCACTTAAAGTATGCAGCACTAAGGCGACTGCAGGAGTGAAATTCAGCAGGTTAGCATTATATGAGTCTTATTTCGACGTGACTCCACTTCATCGACCATGGCATGAATTGAACGATAGACGAGGAATCCTGGAGAAATGGGGACTAGCTGCACATTTATTGTACTGCACGGAATGTCTTCATTAAAGGATTTCTCACATTTCGACCCCAATATTCAGTATGTACTTCTTTCGAGGCTTGAAGCTTATAGGCCCTTCCCGATAATTCGGCCTTGGATCTGTGTGCCTGTAATGGCATACAAGTATTGTCTCTGACCCAATTTTGGGGTCTTTCTTGACATTAAACTTCATCAATGTCAATAATTTTCGATAATTTCAATCACTTTCAATAATTGTTTTACCATTTCAATGATTTTTTCAACGAAATTCAACCATTTTAAGCATTTCCAAAGATTTTAAAGTATTTTCTCATCACTTTTCCCCATTTTCAATGAATTTCGCCAACTTTCACCACTCAAAAAATCAGCTCACAAACAAACCCACCCTAATTCCTAGTAATTAGGCCGAACAGGTTGTGGACGGTCGCCGGTCCGGATTTGCAGAGCCAGACGTGAGTCGATCTTGGGCATTTTGGATGCCAGAGCAGGTCCCAGCGACGCCGCCCTCATGCGCTTAAACCGCTCCTTATCGATCTCATGGCTCTCCTCGTACTTGGGGATTTCCGAAGGCGATACCGGCAACGGGTCCGTTCGGAAGTACTCATGGTCTAGAGCATCCAGAGCATTATACCGTTGATGAGGATCTAGCGTAAGCATCTTGCTTAAGAGATCTGTACCCCCAACACCCATGAGCGGCTCAAAGCGGGCCTCGAGGCTTCTTTTACATGTCAACCCAATGTTCAAGTCCGGTTTATTGGGTAGGAGAGAAGCATCAGGCCACGTGGCCTTATTGGGAGGCCCCACCAAGTCAAAAATAAGCTGGGCCTGGTTTGCATCGGAAGAACCCACCAAAATGGGCTTTTTCGTGAAGAGTTCGCCAAAGACACACCCCATTCCCCATAAATCCACGGCGGTAGTATACTTCCGTTCACCCAAAAGCAACTCAGGAGGTCTGTACCACCGCGTAACCACCAAAGCAGTATAATTGCGTTCTCCTCCGCCCGGGCCTTTGCCCTTCACGGGTGTTTTCCCATGGTATAAGCGGGCCAAGCCGAAATCCGCTATTTTAACCACCCCCTGAGGATCAAGGAGGATATTGGCAGCCTTAATATCCCGATGGAGGTATTTCTGGGCATGGATATACTCAATTCCCTGAAGCATTTGGAGCATGAGGCTCTTGATGATTGGCTGGGTCATATTTATAGCAGGATTCTGGAGCAAACCCACCAAATCCAGACTCATGTAGGGCGAAATGGTATAAAAAACGCCTCTTTGCGATACCAAATCTTGCCGGGATGCCGTCTTGGGGTCCTCGTGGATCATGCCGATGATCTTAAGGATATTGACGTGGTGGAGTTTCTTGAGGATGGTGATTTCCCGTAAGGCCGTAATAGGAAAACCTTCTTTTGCTGAATGGTTGATGAGTTGTTTTAGAGCAACCACCTGGCCAGATTGGCGGTCTTTTGCCTTTTGCACCACTCCAAAAGTACCTTGTCCGATTTTCTTGATCACCTCAAAATCACTAAGTTTCTGCATATTGCGGAACCGATTAATGGGCTGGAGTTTGGAGGAGGAGGAGGGAGAAGAGGTAACAGGGGGCACTTGACTGTCCACATGACCAGACGAAGTGGTTACACTCATTTCTCTTTGTTTCTGAACGGCCGGTAGTTCTTGCAGTGGCGACATGTTGTGGAGGTTGATTATGCACCGCTTGATATATAAACGCGTGAACCCGTACACCAAAACATAGGCTCACATATATACATACACATTCAAATATATATATATGTAGATGTATGTAGGTATGTAGATGTGTAGGATGTGTGTTGATGTGTTAGATGTATATAAATATATTTATATTGTATTGGTGTGAACGATTGAAATAGTATGGTTAAGGGTGCACCACTTATGAGGGGAGCACGACCCCCAAATACTATATCTCCCATAATGTACTGTTTTCTGATAGTCTACTATATCTCTCATAATGTACTGTTTTCTGATAGTTTACTATGGTTCCCATAATCTACTGTGTCTCCTATAATATTCTACAATAGACAGCAATCTTATAATGTCATAGTCTTACGACTTCCCATAGTCTACTATAGCTTAAAGTCCCATGGCACTCTGTATTCGTATGTATTCGTATTTCCACGGTTCTATACACTCCGTGATAAAAGAGAAGCGGATCCATGTATCCCTAAGAAATATATTCTTAGTGTATTAAAAAGAGTAATTAATAACAAGTACCATGAACCTGTAACAATCAATTCTAGCATGCATTTATACATGACACTCACATCAGATTATAGTGTACTGGTGTACTACTGTGCTACTTATTGTATTACTACTGTGCTACTTACTGGATTACTGCTGTACTACTATACTACTGTACTACTACTGTACTACTGTATTACTACTGTACTACTATACTACAAACTGTACTACTGTACTACTGTACTACTACTGTACTACTGTATTACTACTGTACTACTATACTACATACTGTACTACTGTACTACTGTACTACTGTACTACTTTAGAAACAGGTGGCCAGAGAAGATAGACTAAAAAGAAAGCAGATGTGGTTACAAAACGAGTTCTAGCCTTATTTTCATTTACGTGAACTTTGCATCTATAATACATTTCCTTGTATACCCTAGCTACCCAGCTACTTAGCCTCAGTAGCAAACTACTGGTACCTTTCCTCAGCCTCGAGTTCCTTGGCGGCCAGCCGTTCGAGCTCTTCGAAGTTTTCTTGCACTATAAGCTTGAACATGATCACATACTGGGGTAGACTGCACTGTTTCGTGTAACTGCTCCCACTTCTCCTTCAAGTTGTACTTCAGCTCCTGGATCTTGAGGTTCTTGTTGCGGATTTCTGCTTCAATCACTCCCTTGTTGGCACTTATCTGCATGCTTTGGAGATCTCTATCAAGCTTTTCAATCTGCTCAGAATAACTGGTACCTTCACTGACCATGGTCTCGTAAATCTCCTCCTGAGTAGCCTTGTTCTTAGCCACCTCTGCCTCGAGACTCTTGATTTCTTCCTGCTGCTCAAAAATCTTTTCCGAGAGCTGATCCACTTGCTCGATGATCTTGATGGATTCCTCCTGGATATCAAGCACTTCTTGGTTGAGTTCTGACCGCCGTAGCAAGAGCTTGATTTTTTCTTCTCTTAGCTTGCGATTGAGAAAATGGTCTGCATCTATCGCCTGGGTATTTTCTTCGAGCAATGCTGGGTTTAAAATGAGATGATACTCATTAGTATTTTCGTCATGGAGTTTTATTGGTTGACAAAACTCTCCAAGCTCTGATGACTTTGGTGGAGCTCGGAGTCTATTTTGAACAAGCTCTCCTTCAAGTCCTCAATCCGGTTGGCAATCATACTAGTGTACTAGTGTACTACATACTAGTGTAATAGTGTACTAGTGTACTACATACTAGTGTAATAGT
>NKZI01001817.1:0-23188 GCA_002370645.1 Metschnikowia sp. 00-154.1 | reverse complement strand
ATATTCCAGAACAATCCTTACCATTGTTCTGGTGGAGAGTTTTTCGATGCCACGTTTCTCTCAAAAGGTATATAAGTCGCCCCGGGTCCTCTCTTTGAGGAACCATCAACGAATACAAGTTTAGGCAACACACGTTATAAAGAACATAACACTACATCCCTAAATACTATATCTATAAGGGTCAACACGGAGGTGGGATACTTCAGGGATATGTTGTATGCAGACAATAGGGCAGTGCACGTCATAGAAGAGTGGATAAATACCAAGCAGAGTCCGCACCCCGTCTTAAGACTTCGGTCTTGTAAGGTT
This sequence comes from Metschnikowia sp. 00-154.1, assembly GCA_002370645.1. Lineage (NCBI taxonomy): Eukaryota > Fungi > Ascomycota > Pichiomycetes > Serinales > Metschnikowiaceae > Metschnikowia > Metschnikowia sp. 00-154.1. The sequence continues at coordinate 22,879 of NKZI01001817.1, read as the reverse complement.
AACTTACCGACCCCTGTATATCAATACATATACTAAAACACTAGTTGAAAATAAGTACTACATCCCTCAGTACTATACCCATACTGTTATGTTCTTTATAACGTGTGGTGTCCTAAACTTGTATTCATTGAAGGTTCCTTAATAAGAGGAACCGAAGTGGTTTATATAACTTTGAGAGAAACATAGAACCGAAAAATTCTCCACCAGAACAATACAAAGTATTATTCTGGAATGTTCGAAAAGGGCCTCTGATTCCCGAATTGTCACAACGACCAAATTCCGTGTCACAGCATTTGTAGTAGAAACTACTAGAATCGGACATCGTAGGCTCCATAATGTAGCTATATTTAGTATTCTACTTATTGTGGATCTAACTCATAAATACTACATCCATAAGTACTACATCTATAAATACTACATCTATAAATACTACATCTATAAATACTACATCTATAAATACTACATCTATAAATACTACATCTATAAATAGTACACCCATAAATACTACACCCATAAATACTACACCCATAAATACTACAACCATAAATACTACATCTATAAATACTACATCTATAAATAGTACACCCATAAATACTACATCCATAAATACCACAACCATAAATACTACATCTATAAATACTACACCCATAGATACATGGTCCGGAGGGACTTGCCGTCAAACAAACAAAATATTGCCACCAAAATCAACCATTTTCCACATTTCAGCTGGTACCGCTCCATATTGATCTCCAATTTGTTTCTGATTTTCGATTGTGTGACGTTTAACAAGGAAACAAAGGCCATGGAGACTGGAACCCCAGCCAGTTCTTCCTATCAAGGAGATGTGTTCAGATGCGTTTTTGCAAGTCTCCAGGTGAGCTCTTTTCTTCCAATTTAGAAATGGCCTAGATTCCGATCTTGGTGAGGTCAAAGTCATCATTTCACATTTTCCAATAACCTTTTAGTTTTCCAATAACCTCTTAGGTTTCCAAAAAACACTCAGTTTTGTTGGACTTTAGTATCACGATAAGGCTTCTTTGATAAGGCTTCTTTGATAAGGCTTCTTTGACTGGCCCTTGTCAACAATACTTGGCCAGTAGTTCTCGTGTGCTTCAGCAATGAACACAATGTCATTGTACTCAAAAAGAGTGGTGCACTCCTTGACCTTAGGGTGGTCCAAGTGCACAAACGATTGTGAACCAAAGGAAGAATATTCGCTGAAGGCAATGTTCTTGGATTGTACATACTTGATCAATGTAGGGAGTTGCAAATATAAGTGGTAAATAGTACATTCTTAAATGTACATTCTTAAATGGTATATCCATAAATACTATGCGGTTCTAAATGCTCTACCACTGGTACTACTTTTCTACTACTCTAATACTACTCTAATACTACTCTAATACTACTCTAATACTACTCTAATACTACTCTAATACTACTCTAATACTACTCTAATACTACTCTAATACTCATACTATTATCTACTAATACTCATATCCTAGTGCAATTACTCTAGTCATATACCAATAACAATAATACTGCTCTACTACTGTTACGATTCTAATAGTACTACTCAAATACTATCTACCGACACTAACCTAGACTATACTAGCTACTACTCTGTAACTCTCTTTCCACTCTATGTAATACCTATGGCACTCTATAGTACTACTTTATTACAGATACTAGAACTGCCACTGTGAAATACTCTAATACTACTGTGAAATAGTCTAATACTACTCTGAAATACTCTAATACTACTCTGAAATAGTCTAATACTACTCTGAAATACTCTAATACTACTCTGAAATAGTCTAATACTACTCTGAAATACTCTAATACTACTCTGAAATAGTCTAATACTACTCTGAAATACTCTAATACTACTCTGAAATAGTCTAATACTACTCTGAAATACTCTAATACTACTCTGAAATAGTCTAATACTACTCTGAAATACTCTAATACTACTCTGAAATAGTCTAATACTACTCTGAAATACTCTAATACTACTCTGAAATAGTCTAATACTACTCTGAAATACTCTAATACTACTCTGAAATAGTCTAATACTACTCTGAAATACTCTAATACTACTCTGAAATAGTCTAATACTACTCTGAAATACTCTAATACTACTCTGAAATAGTCTAATACTACTCTGAAATACTCTAATACTACTCTGAAATAGTCTAATACTACTCTGAAATACTCTAATACTACTCTGAAATAGTCTAATACTACTCTGAAATACTCTAATACTACTCTGAAATAGTCTAATACTACTCTGAAATACTCTAATACTACTCTGAAATACTCTAATACTACTCTGAAATACTCTATTACTACTCCACTACTAAGAATACTCTACTACCTAGACGGCTCTAGCGTTGAGAGTTGTAATATACACTCCCATAAGCTGGAACAGTTATCAAGTTGTTTTCTACAACAACTTTAATTGTGAATCTTCAGCAAACATATCTGTTGCTTATATTCTTATCTGGATCTAAATATACTTGGAGATCGTTGTATCTTAACACCGGTGTTTTGATAATCCCTTATAAGAATATTCGCATCCATTCCTATATGCTCCATTTCTCTCCAACACCAAAACTCTTAGCAACATTATCTTCTCTAAGACAATGACCAGAATTAGACAAACGCCAGATGAGAGCTAGTCGAGAACCCAGCGAGGCTTGGCTCCTGCTTTTTCACCTCTCTTCAACAATACCCAACATTGTTTCATCTGTATGCAGTCACACCAACATGCAGTACCCACAGATGTACTGATCTTTCAAGTTCAACAACTAGTACAGTGTTTTTCAAAATTATTCAAACCAGTGTGACAACATGGTTCAAACTAGCGCGACAAAATGTTTCGAACCACACTAGAAAAATGTTTCAAACCAATAAGTCAAAAAGTTTCGTACACCCCTTAGCAGTTGTTGTATACAGGATAACAAGGAAACCAGTTCAGTTCAGTTCAGTTCAGTTCAGTTCAGTTCAGTTCCTTCCGTCCGTCCGTACGTCCGTCCGTCCGTTTTGACCCTTGATTGGTACAGACTCCCAAATGTAGTACATATGAGGCAATCGTCCAGATTTAGGATTTCAGAGTATTGAATTCTAATGAAAGTTGGTGTGAAACATTATGCCATTTGGTTTGAAAGGATGTGCGAAGGGATATGACACTTTTTGAATTATTGGTTTGTTTAATTTTGCTAGTGTGGTCCGAACCATTTTGTCACACTGGTTTGAATAGTTTTGAAAAACACTGTATCACGCGAAGTGTTAGTTCTGCCAAATTTACCATCTCTATATTCGCGGTCTACAGAACATACATCTCTTCCGACGTATATTTACCATCTTACTATGTGTTGCAATATCCTTGAAGAACTTGACTTTACAGACCAATTCTGTATTTACTTAAATCCACTTGAAATACTGCACTGTTCTACTACACTGTTCTTCTACTGCACTGTTCTACTACACTGTTCTTCTACTGCACTGTTCTTCTACTGCACTGTTCTTCACGTACTTGTATATTCAGTCCTTGGATGCTGCCTTTGCTGCTATGTTTTCTACTTTTCACAATAACCATTTTTCTGAGTTTTTTTTTTTGAGTAGATAAGAGTGAGTAGATAAGAGTGAGTAGATAATAGTGAGTAGATAAGAGTGAGTAGATAAGAGTGAGTACCTAAGAGTGAGTAGATCCTAATAAGTATACTAGTGACTATACTAGTGACTATACTAGTGACTATACTAGTGACTATACTAGTGATCACATCCTAGTGAGCTGAAAACATTACTCATTAACTAATGCATTATGTGTATGGCCTTAGATTTGCTGGAGAGAGATCTGAGCAAGCGATGGTCTCACGTGCATCGTCACACGCAGATCACGCGTAGCTTCACACCTTTAACCACCAATTGCTACAACCCCCCAACGACTCCACCACCAACTGATTAACGAACTGTTTCACCAATTGTTTCATCTCGTGCTCGCCCATGGCTTCTCCCATCTTCATCTCTAACCCCCCACCGGGGTTCTCCGTGATGGCCGTGTTCCGAGGTATGCAATTGGCGCTCTTGGGCTCTTACCGGCTGTTGCAGAACCCACAACTCTTCCAATCTGCATACTACTCCCGGGCTTTGGCGGCCATCAAATACTCTATTTTTATTCAGCTTGTGCTCTGGTGTCCAGTGGTGATACTCCGTGTGGCTGCCAATTTTGTGGGACTATTTTGGAATTCACTGGCCGTGGACTCACTGGCTTCGTGGCTTAGGGACTTCCAGTTTGGCGTGCTCAATTTGGGCGTCTTTTTTACCTCCATTTCTCGCCACTTCAGCTCACAGTTGGATGATCTCTTCTTGCTGAGCTTGAAATTCATCGATGCATTGTATGCCACGAAACATCCGGACATCCCTGGCCACCAGTACCATAATAACTTGGTTGAGCTTACGCTGGACTCGCCATTACCTTCCGAAAAGAGCTTTTTTAGCGTGGACACCTGGAAATCAAAGTACTATTCTTCCCAAGACTTCTCGACCTTCGTGGGACGCCATTGCTACAAAATGGCCTTTAATGTGGCAGTGTTCTTGTTGGCAAAACTACCTTACGTGGGTCATGTGATCTTGGGTTTAATCTCTTTCTACAATCTTAACGACAAAATCGGCACCGACCGAGCCGTCATCATGTTCCTAGTGTTGCAAGCAATGCCTCGTGATTATGCAGTGGTGTTTCTTACCACCTATTATGGCCTGCGTTCTATGGTGCATGATCTTTTACTACCGTACTTCACCCGTGTGCGCTTTACCCACCGGGAAAAGGAGCAGTGGATCAAGGCCCGCGAAGGCCTTTTGTTTGGCTTTGGCTTTCTATTCTTCTTCCTAATCCGGAACCTCCCCTGGATCGGCCTTCTCATCTATGGCTTTGCCGAGACATCGCTGGCTTACTTGATCACCAAAGTATCCGACCCTCCTCCTTGTGCACCCAGCAAACTTATACACTGGAACCCGACGCAGTTGGTGTGGAATAAGGAAAAGGAACAGAGTGTGTTGCAGGGCCAATTTGCTTCTTCTGATGAAGGGTTTTCGCCCATTCCTGGCTCCTTCATCTTCCATTCCTAGAATTGCCACCACCATCAAACTTAGACCAACTCTATATATAGACCAACCATCATCTAGCTATACCATTATATCTCCCAAGTCCTCAGACCCATCGCTAGACCAATACATCTTAGCTGCTTTAGACTCCCTTCTTGAGCTCGAATGTTCGGGTTCCAGTGTAGATACAGTAATCCAACTCACTGCATATAGCCTGGGCGAGGTATGAATCCTCAATGTACTCCGTCAAATAATTATGTGTCCCCAATTCGTTTGTCTTATTGGACAATCCCAAGATTGGGAGAAGGGTGGCGGAACACCGAGGCCATGTATGGTCTGTTGTGGACCGGATAACCTCCAAAAAGTCCTGCTCCATGGCCTGGTCCCGGGAAACCTCGAACTGCTCCGTGCAAAGTTCCCCTGAAACCGTCAAAACAACCGCAGGAACAATAGGCACTGTATATACGGTTGCCACGAGTTTCTGGTACGTGTTGAGGATAAACTTGTCGAAATCCGAGGTGAAAAAACCATCTTGTTGCATTTGGGCCCATGATAAAAGGACATGTGCCAAATGGGACCGGACTTTCTGCGTGATCGTCTTTTGCTCCTGCTCAAGTTCGACAATAAAATGACTTGGGCCGCTTCCACTTGCCGTTTTCGTGGTTTCTTTGCTCTGCACTGCATACAAGGTCCGGACGATTGTATGATTCAACACATAAAGTCTCTGCAACTCGTTGATCCCCAGATTATGTTTAAAATTGAGTGACAAAGTCTCCGTTAAAGAGAAGCTAGGAGTAAACGACAATTCCACGGAATTGGGGTCTTGAAATTGGGCACTTTTCCAAAGATTAAGCCTTAACCAAAAAGTTTCCATGACTCCTGCATCATTTTCACAGAGTCTCTTATCAAACAAAGAAATTTGGCTTTTTGTTTCGAGTAAAAACAATAAGATCTGCGATATCGTCTCCGTATCATCATTTTCAGGGCCTTTTTCGCCATCAATAGGCACAAAACTGACAGAATACTCTTTCTTGGATTTGATCACGTGGCTGATGACGTTCCGGGGCGCCAAACTGTATACAACCACCAAGTATCCTGCCCATAGTGTTGTTCCATGCACTGTGAGGTTACCCAGAGCGGAGTTATCCAAATATGGAGCAAACTCCAGCCAGGGTGCACGAGCCTGTTCCTTGGCTAAAACGCCCAGGTAACGGTTCAAGGTCTGCTTGGAAAAAGCATCCAAAATAGGGCACTTGGGGGAAATGGTGAGTTGGCACGAGTCCCAGTCGTAACTGGCAACTCCAAACCGGCCATTTTCAAACAACAAGTACACCAAAAATCCCTCCTGGGTTTGAACAATAGGGAGACCACATAGAACGGAATTATAGGGCAATTTCGCCAAGTTTGGGGCGTCGGGGCCGATCACGTGCATATATGCAGTATCCGTCACCACAAGCACGTTTCCAAACGGCACGAGATTCGATACCAAAAAACGAGAAGCATCCTTGATACGAACAGGGCCTGAAGTAGATACAGAACCCATTTCAAGCCCTAAATCATACCGGTATACGGAATTATCGTTGAGCACATAGTAGAGAGCACTCGTACACCAGGCCAGTAAAACCACAAGGCCACCACTTTTAAACCGGTGCAACTGGGGTAAGTCCGGAGCCACGTAATGGATAGAAATATCACCCGACTCGTGGGCCAAGAAAAGCACCAAGTCTTCCCCAACAACCCCAAACGTAAAGTCCGTAAGCCGTAACTCCGAGAAATGCGTCCCTGACACAATGATATCTCCGTCCGCCGTCAATCGATCCCCAGACAAGCACAATTGATCCAACAAAGACGTAAATGTGCGGAATTTCACGGTGTAGCTCGATACATCGAGTGTTTCTCGCTGCAACACCATCACCTCTCCTGTATTCAACAAAAGCCCAAGGTAACAGTCTCGACTGGCCAGCTGCACCGGCAGCCACTTATGGGAGACGATCAACGGCTCCTGGATGCGGCCAAAATTAAAACGGCTTTCCTTATCCTCAATGTAGAGCCTCAGAAAGAACTGGAAACCTAGCAGCTCAAGATTTTCAGTCTGGAAGATGGAGGTACAGGAGAAGATGGACGACGATACGAACTCATCTTTTTCAGCGTAGTTTAAGGAGTTTCCAAGATTTTGTTCCGCTTGTTCCGAAGTACCTTGGTTTTCCTGGTGCCTCTCTTCAGTCTTCTGAGTTTCGGGGTCTAATTCGTGGCTTCTAGGGGTATTTTGGGGGGTATTTTCTGCTGTTTGAGACTCATTTTCATTAGGGTCGGTTTCTGTCAGTTCAGGTTGGATTTGAGTGGGTTCGGATGGGATTGTAGTGTTTCCTGACCCGTTTAAAACGTTTCCGGGCTCAGGTATGGGGGTTACGGCCTCGGCGGCTCCATTTTCAGGCTCTATACCCGAAGTAGGCTCTATTTTCACCGGATTCGACTCGTTTTCAGTTGTTACTGACTCGATTTTCACCGGAATGGACTCGTTCGAACCGCCTTTCCCGGCACTTTCAACCGCCATTGCGCCCTCCTTGCCCTTGCTCGAAATGCATTGATGTAGGAACGGAAGCCGGGGCTCTATTAGCACCAAATGGTCAGAGTTGTTTATGGCCAATTGGGCATTGGCTGAGCGCTGCACAGGCTGGAGGATGCTGTTACCGATGGCAGACCGCAGCACGGAGATCGGCGTGATCATAGTGGTCTGGTTCGGGTAAAAGGTGTAGTATTTAGGTGTTTGGATCCAGGGAAGGAAAGAAGACCGAGGGTATGTGCGAAGACCGAGGGTATGTGCGAAGACCTAGGGGAATGTTCGGCCGGAGCGCGCCTAGGGCTCGTGCATGGAGTCGAACCAGGGACTGTACAACTTTCAAATTAAAGAGGTTTCCACTGCGCCAAGGGAACATTTCTGCCATTTTGCCAAATTAAAACTGACACAGTGACCGGATCCGCTTGCCTTAGAAATGAACAAAAAGGCAGGACCATAGGGACTAGGCCAAAATATATCTAGTAGTATTTGTAAGCGAATGTATATTATAGTTATGAATCCGTCTATCATTTCGTGCATGCCAAAAACCTAGCATTTATGGAGTGGACCACTCCAGTGTTGGCCAATACCTCAGTCCTAGTCCCAGCCTGCCAATGACTCTTAAAAGCCACCATGACTAAATCACCAAAGGACTGTTTTGACCAACTCAACAAAACACCATTTCGACCAAACCAAAATAAACCTGTGAAATAGTTCTCTCCTGCATATACACCACTTCATCCGACTGTTATGCACTGGTGGAGAGTTCCACGTCGACTTCCCTCTTGGGTCTTCCCCTCTTCTTCTTCTGTACCTTATCTGAGTCCAGAGCCAATGCATCCTTCTTCTTCCCCTTCATGGTGCCACTTACCCGAATACCCTTAATGGTAATTCCCGTTTGTTCAATGGGGAACTTTCGGGGCCGGCCACGACGATCTTTCAGCTCTAACAACTGCTTCAACGCCTGGTCGTTCATAATATCCAATTTGGTATTTTTGGAGAATGCAGGATCCTTGGGGTCAGCACTGTCCATGGCTTGCTTCAAGATCTTATTGAGTTTCTTAAAGTTTTCGTGGGACAGATCAATGTACTGATTGGTGGAAGGGTCCAAGATCAACTTCTTGGGCCGGCCACGCTTTTTCTTCAGGCCATCATCCATAGACGAAGGAAGTAATTTGGAAGCGATTCGTAGCGTATTCTGCTTAGTTGATTCCGCTTCCCCTCGGAATGGTTGACCCGAATGGACTCCGTTGGGAGCATTTCTTTGCATTTGCATTGAAGCTTGAAGGGCCGACTGCATACTGAGCCCACTACCTCCCCCGGTTATTCCAGCAACTCCAGTAACTCCAGCACCTGCATGCATCAAGTTCCCCATAACTCCATTCCCGACCGAATATCCATGGGTGGCCATTTTGAGATGCAGATGAAGTTGGCTTTGGTGAAGACCCACTTGGATATTCAGCTGGAGATTTTGCTGCTGAAGAGTCAGTTGTAAATTTTGCTGTAAATTTTGCAGCTGCAAACTTTGGTGCTGTAAATTCTGTTGCTGTAGATTTTGCTGCTGAAGATTCAGTTGTAAATTCAGTTGTAGAGCCTGCAGCTGGAGACTCTGTGGTTGTAAAGTCTGCTGCGAATGCACGGATTGTTGATGCCCATTCTGAAGCTGTTGCCTTTGTTGCTGCTGATGTTGTTGCTGCTGATGTTGCTGCTGCTGCTGTTGTTGCTGATGTTGCTGCTGATGTTGTTGTTGTTGATGTTGATGATGTTGTTGCTGCTGCTGCGGCTGTTGCAGCTGTTGCACTTGTTGCAGTTGTTGTTGTTGCAGTTGTTGTTGTTGTTGTTGTTGTTGTTGTTGCAGCTGTTGTTGTTGTTGCAGCTGTTGCTGTAAAAGACGCTGGTGGTGTGGGTGCTGGTGGTGGTGGTTATGGAACAGTGGATCTTGCACCGAGCCCAAGGTACTATGGAGCTGGTGTGGGCTCAGCAGGTGCCTCTTCTGGCCATTCAGAACCTGGGACATACGCACATTATCCAGGAAATGGCGTGGTTCGTCATGAAATTCATAGGTCGACTTCAGGTGGTCATATTGTTGAAATACATGCTGGTGGAGCTGCAGATGTTGAGCCATTTGTTGGTGCTGGCCCATTTGTTGGTGCTGGCCTGCATACTGCGCCTGCCCTCCATGAAGCGACATGGTAAGTGGAGATGGAGCAATCATCGAATTGCCATTATTGGACATGACACGTGATGCCAACGATGTGAGTGGCGGCAGAGGCGTGCCGATGGTATATGCCGTCGGGGCAGGGCTGCCTAGGGGAGTTTGCCCGTACATTTGCAAAGGGTAGGGCTTGGACTTAGACTCGTCGAAGCCGTCCAAATGACTCATTTTCAGGAAGTTATACGGAACATTCATTCCGCGTTCTGTTTTGACTTGTGTTGGGGTTTTTCAAGTGATTTAGGATTGACTAATTTGAGGTGAACTTTTCAGGTGAACTTTTCAGGTGCAGCGTGTTTCACTAGTGTTTCAAAATTTGACTCCTTTCAGGTTCACTAATGTTTCAGGTTCACTGATGATTGGCTAGTGATTGGCTAGTGATTGGCTAGTAATCGACTAGTGTTTCACTGATGTTTCACTGGTGTTTCAGATGTTTAATGATGTTTAATGATGTTTGACGAGTGCTTCACTAGAGTTTCACTAATGATTGATGGTAGTAACAGGTCAGTTGTGTTTCAGATGAGTTTCAGCTGTGATTAACTGTTTGAGAAGTTCAGTCGTGTTTCGCTGGTGGACAAAGTGGTTCAGTGTTGTTTCACTGTTCAGGTGGTTCAGATGATGCTGTTCCAGATGATGCTGTTCCAGATGTTCACTCGTGGTTCAATGGATCAGATATGTTTCAGATGCGTTTCAAGTGTGTTTCAGATATGTCAGATATGATTCAGGTGTTCCAAATTCACTCTTCTAAACTGTTCCAGCTTCACTGTGGTTCTTTAGCACTGATCTCGATGGTTCAGCCGTGGCACGTTACAAGGCAAACTGAGAAACAACAGAACCAAAAAAGGAAACCGGCAGGAGATGAGCAGTGGCTTAAGGTTAAAAAAAGAACAGAGGCCTGCAAAAACAAAAGGCTTAAAGTCAAAAAGCCCCAAATGAAACAAACGTGCAACTGGACAAACCAAAATTAGGCAGAGAGAAGACAAAAATGAAAAAAAACAAAAGCGAAAATAGCAAAAAAAAAAACAAAAAAAACAAAAAAAAACAAAAAAAAAACCGGGCATGCGAAAAAAATGGCATAAAAGAAAAAAAAAAAAAAAAAAAAAAAACAAAAGCGAAAATAGCAAAAAAAAAAACAAAAAAAACAAAAAAAAAACCGGGCATGGAAAAAAAAAGGCAAAAAAAAAAAAAAAAAAAAAAAAAAAAAAACCTAACGCGCAAAGTCTCAAACTCTCCGTCTGAACCCTCGCTCCCGCGTCACGTGGTGTTGGCTGCAAGGTCTATTTCCTCCACACTTTATGATAACGACTACGTAGTATATGATTATTTAGTCAGTTTCTACCTTTATTATTCATTTATCTTTGTTTCTTAATATTAACTTTTGATAATACCTCTTTTACAGTTGAATCATGACGTACATTATATATGTAATTTTTACTAAGGTATCATGAATTCAGCTTTTCTCCAAATAGAACAATATATTGCTGATATAACTTATCCGAAACTCTGGTAGACCGGTGGTAGTTCGTCAGTTATTAGTAAATGGTCAATAGAAGTCAGCTAGACAGTTAGTAGACAGTTAGTAGACAGTTAGTAGTTTGTAGCTTGTAGTCAGTAGTAGTAGTAGTAGTAGTAGTAGTAGTAGCATCTATTACTGAGTAGTAGTAGTAGTAGTAGTAATAGTAGTAGTAGTAGTAGTAGTAGTAGTAGTAGTAGTAGTAGTAGTAGTAGTAGTATATACAAGATCAAGACACTTTGTAAAAGTGTTATATACAGGGCAAGGAAGTGTTATGTGCAGGTTCTTGTTGGATGAAAACCTTGCACTCTTCACCTTATCTCACACCTCAAGTAGAAGTTTCATCTGGAAAGTACAACTTACATATCTGAGTGTTAGATTCTTCTAAGTATGTTCATTACCTAATCAAAACTATAGTCGTTGATCAATCCTCAGCAAGAAGAATCGGCCACCATTAACTAGTCTACCGGAAGATAACCAAAGCGGTGTAGTAACGGTGAACCGAGAAGGGAGGTAGTCTAGATTCCCGATTAACTGGCCACGTAAGCTCAATACCTATATGAGTTGTATTTCACCCATGTTGGATGTAACACAGTGTATAAGAATATATACAGGGAGGTTCGAGATCATGAGTTGTCCTATTATCTGCCACAAACTGTCTTTATAAGTGATATGTTCTTTAATAACGTATATAAGCTTAAACTTGTATTCGTTGATGGTTCTTCAAATAGAGGATCTAAGGAGGTTTATATAACTTTGAGAGAACTGAAACGGCTTATATAACTATGAGAAAAACGTGACATCGAAAAAGTCTCCACCAGAATAATGGTAAGGATTATTCTAGAATATTCAAAACATTCAACGATCCACGAAATGCTACAATGGCCGATAGTCATAATACGACGTTATAATGGCCATTGATGGGATCAGATGTCGTAGGCTTTATATTGCTTTATACGTAGTTTTCTACATATAGTGAATGTAGCAATAACCATTATACTCCGGTTTACGTCAGGTACTCTAGTTACTATGTTCATTCATCGATAGATCGTCAGAAGAAGATCCAGTGCGATTTATATAACAATTGAAGAGAAATGTGTTATTGAAAAACTCTTCACCAGAGCAATGGTGGGGATTGTTTTGGTATTTTTGAATAGAGCTCATCATTTGCGATGACCGAATACCGTGCTACGGCGTTTGCACTATCCTTTGTTAGCCCTTGTTAGCCCTTTTTAGCCCTTTTTAGCCCTTTTTAGCCCTTCTTAGCCCTTCTTAGCCCTTCTTAGCCCTTCTTAGCCCTTATTAGCCCTTGTTAGGATCGGGTAGCGAGGCTTCACAATATCGCCATAGGTAGGTCAGTACCTTTAGTGGATCTGACAATACCCTGGATGATGTTTTTGAGATTTCTACTTGGAATTTGGTATTGGAATTTGGTATTGGAATTGGTATTGCAATTTGGTATTGGAATTGGTATTGCAATTTGGTATTGGAATTGGTATTGAAATTTGGTATTGGAATTGTGTGTGGGAAATTTGCTCACTGTCCCAAACGCTCCTAAATTCCACTTCAAAGATTTCATGCCATTCATGCCAGTTTATCACATTCCATTCTGGTACCTCATACAATGATGGTAGAGGAGTGGCACAATGGAATGGCCATTATGAAGATTGAACAGCGTAGACTAAAAGTACTGAAATAGCTACAGCACTACTTATGGTGGATTCATTCAACTCTATACTACTCTATAGTATGCTACTCTATACTTTAGATCATAGTAGTCTATATACTCTTCAGTCATCTACTCTATACTATACTACTACTACTACTACTCACTAATAGATGCTACTACTACTACTCACTAATAGATGATACTACTACTAGTACTGACTACTTACTACTTACTACTTACTTACTACTACTACTACTACTACTACTACTACTACTACTACTACTACTACTACTACTACTACTACTACTTACTACTTACTACTTACTACTTACTACTACTACTACTACTACTACTACTTACTACTTACTACTTACTACTTACTACTTACTACTTACTACTACTACTACTACCACTGACTAACTACTACTGACTACTACTACTGACTACTGACTACTTACTACTTACTACTTACTACTACTACTACTACTACTTACTACTTACTTCTTACTACTTACTACTACTACTACTACTACTTACTACTTACTTCTTACTACTTACTACTACTACTACTACTACTTTCTACTTACTACTTACTACTTACTACTTACTACTTACTACTACTACTACTACCACTGACTAACTACTACTGACTACTACTACTACTGACTACTACTACTGACTACTGACTACTTACTACTTACTACTTACTACTTACTACTTACTACTTACTACTACTACTACTACCACTGACTAACTACTACTGACTACTACTACTACTGACTACTACTACTGACTACTGACTACTTACTACTTACTACTTACTACTTACTACTTACTACTTACTACTACTACTACTACCACTGACTAACTACTACTGACTACTACTACTACTGACTACTACTACTGACTACTGACTACTTACTACTTACTACTTACTACTTACTACTTACTACTTACTACTACTACTACTACCACTGACTAACTACTACTGACTACTACTACTACTGACTACTACTACTGACTACTGACTACTTACTACTTACTACTTACTACTTACTACTTACTACTTACTACTACTACTACTACCACTGACTAACTACTACTTACTACTACTACTACTACTACTACTACTACTACTACTACTACTACTACTACTACTACTACTACTACTACTACTACTACTACTACTACTACTACTGACTACTACTACTACTGACTACTACTACTGACTACTGACTACTTACTACTTACTACTTACTACTACTACTACTACCACTGACTACTACTACTGACTACTGACTACTGACTACTACTGACTACTACTAACTATGAAGAGACATTCGCACCAGTAATCTCCTATGCGAACTTACGAATTCTTATTGCACTTGCTACTCACCATAAGATGAGCATTCATCAAATGGACGTGAAAACAGCCTTTCTTAACGGTAACATTGACAAGACCATTTACATGAAACAGATTCCAGGCTTTCCACAAAAGCTTAAGAATGGTTCCAACGAAAAATGTGTCTTGAGAGTATGAATAGCACGAACNGGGTACATGTCGAATCGAATCAGGAATGTTCCAAATAGTCCTGAGAGCATGAAAAGCACGAAGACTAGGATGTCCAAGCTTGATATGCCACTCCCTCGATGTCAAAACCGAAGGGGAATCCGCAGATTGGAACTCCCTCGTTGAAGACTCCCTCAATCCCTTAGTTACAACAGCATTAACTATCATGGAAGGAGGGCACGGTGTTTCAGAAATGCACCGTGTAAGAGGGCCAAGGAGACAATTCGTTGAGGAAACCTATTACTCTCCTTATCTGCTAGTCTGCAGATCTAGTCTAGTCTGTTGTCTCGTTTGTATACTACACTGTCATTACTCCTGTATATTCGACTAGTGTACTAATCTACACCACCATTCTACCAATTTCCTAGTCCACTAGTCCACTGGTCTACTCTGGTCTTTAGGCTTTAATCTCTGGTCAACTCTAATAGAGTTTTAGTCTACTATGAAATCTACTCTAATATCTACTCGTACTGACTACTAGTACTAGTACTAGTACTAGTACTACTACTGATTACTACTACTACTACTAATACTACTGCTACTACTACTACTGATTACTACTGATTACTACTACTACTACTAATACTACTGCTACTACTACTACTAATACTACTGCTACTACTACTACTACTACTACTACTACTACTACTACTACTACTACTACTACTACTACTACTACTACTACTACTACTACTACTACTACTACTACTACTACTACTACTACTACTACTACTACTACTACTTACTACTTACTACTTACTATTTACTACTACTGACTACTACTGACTACTACTGACTACTTACTACCACTGACTACTATGGGATCCAATTGGATGCTAGGGATACAAAGGAGTAATCACAAGTTTATCTAGGGTTACAGTGTTTTTCAAAACTATTCAAACCAGCGCGACAAAATGTTTCGAACAAACAAGACAAAATGTTTCGAACAAAGACAAAATGTTTCGAATAATACTAGCAAAATTAAACAAACAAATACACATAGCCCCTAACAAGTTATTATATACAGGATAACAAGGAAACCAGTTCAGTTCAGTCTATTTTAACCCATAATTACTAATACATATGAGGCAATTCTCCTGCTTACATATCCCTGTATATCAATACATATACTAAAACATAGGTTGAAAGATTTAAGATTTCCGAATATTGAATTCTAATGAATGTTGGTGTGAAACATTTTGCCATTTGGTTTAAAAGACTTTGCCAAGGGGTAAGGAACTTTTGAATTATTGGTTTGTTTAATTTTGCTAGTGTGGCTTGAATCTTTTTGTTGCGCTGGGTTGAATCGTTTTGTTGCGCTTGTTTGAATCGTTTTGTTGCGCTGGGTTGAATCGTTTTGCTAGTGTGGTTTAAACCATTCTGTCTTCATGGTTCGAAACATTTTGCCGCGCTGGTTTGAATAATTTTGAAAAACACTGTATGTGGAATGGTGGTGTGGATAATGTGGTGGTTAGAATGGCGGTGCAGAATTGAATGGTGAAACTGAGGGGTAGCAGATTTTTAACTATGACCCAAGGCATGTTTTTGTGTCCCCAATATATATAATTCTCTGAAGGTATAGATATATATATGTATAGATACTTTAGTAGTATGAGGATAGACAAGAAAATCTCAATACTTGTTGCCATTCCAGGTATATAATATCCTAATGAGCGAGACATTTTAATGATGTACAGTGACCACTCAAGGCTTACCATAATAAGTTTGCATATCTACATTAACAAGCAATCCACATATACCGAAAATTGACCATTCAGAAGAGGATAGGATGAAAATTCTGGGCCAAGCTAGGTTACGTCTACTACCACTACTACTACTATTACTACTACTACCACTACTACTACTACTACTACTACTACTACTACTACTACTACTACTACTACTACTACTACTACTACTACTACTACTACTACTACTACTACTACTACTACTACTACTACTACTACTACTACTACTACTACTACTACTACTACTACTACTACTACTACTACTACTACTACTACTACTACTACTACTACTACTACTACTACTACTACTACTACTACTACTACTACTACTACTACTACTACTACTACTACTACTACTACTACTACTACTACTACTACTACTACTACTACTACTACTACTACTACTACTACTACTACTACTACTACTACTACTACTACTACTACTACTACTACTACTACTACTACTACTACTACTACTACTACTACTACTACTACTACTACTACTACTACTACTACTACTACTACTACTACTACTACTACTACTACTACTACTACTACTACTACTACTACTACTACTACTACTACTACTACTACTACTACTACTACTACTACTACTACTACTACTACTACTACTACTACTACTACTACTACTACTACTACTACTACTACTACTACTACTACTACTACTACTACTACTACTACTACTACTACTACTACTACTACTACTACTACTACTACTACTACTACTACTACTACTACTACTACTACTACTACCACTACTACCACTACTACTACTACTACTACTACTACTACTACTACTACTACTACTACTACTACTACTACTACTACCACTATTACCACTACTACTACTTACTACTTACTATTTAATACTTAGTACTGACTGTCTCTACTTTCTACTGACCATAAGTAATAACTCACCACTTAGTACTTACTACTCAGTGTTTACTGCCTTTCTGTATTACTTAGTACTTACCAATAACTACTAACTACTAACTACTAACTACTACGTATTAAATACTAACTACTAGCTACAAACCACTAACTACTAACTACAAACCACTACCTACTACCCACTTACCACTAACTGTGTTACAGGTGACTTTAAGATGGTTCACTATGGGACAAGTATTCTAAGTGCATTCCAAGCCGGTCTAGGAAACGTTATTTAGGTACAATTAACTCTTGATGAGGAGGTTTAGACTCGAGATATTTTGTATTCAAGATTTTGAGGGAGAGAAAATTAGTGGATAGAGAAAAATTAGAAGTTAGAGAAAAATTGGTGGATAGAGAAAAATTAGAAGTTAGAGAAACATTAGTGGATAGAGAAAAATTAGAAGTTAGAGAAACATTAGTGGATATGGGAAACAAAAATTACCAAAGTAGAGAAGGGAGAAAGGATATTATACATTGGCAAATTCTTCCCATTCTAATCACAGACACCTACATTGTCATAAATCACCTTGAATTAAAAGCCGTTTTTGAGATCCAAGATATCCCATATCGCTGATCGGGCGAGTTCCTACTAATAGTAGCCGTTCAGAATACGCAGCCCTCGTTAGGTCATCGTTCCTGGAAGATCCGATTAACTTAGAAGCCCGTTAGAAGCTTACACTCCCCACGATCACAGCATATAGCCTCTGGTCGCATAATAATTCTAACATTAGATCAATATGTGGAGTAAAGTAGCTGTCACTGAAGGTAATGTATTGTAGTAGTGTAGTGTATTGTTTAACTGACTTCTATTGACTACTTACTACTTACTACTTACTGACTAGCCGACTTCTTCCTACCTACTACTTACTCTTTACTTTTTACTACCCACGCTTTACTATATAGTACATAGTACATCATAGATACTACTACTACTACTCACTGACTACTACTACTACTCACTGACTACTACTACTACTCACTGACTACTGACTGACTACTACTACTACTCACTGACTACTCACTGACTACTGACTGACTACTGACTGACTACTGACTGACTACTACTACTACTGACTGACTACTGACTGACTACTGACTGACTACTGACTGACTACTGACTGACTACTGACTTCTTTTGACCACTCACTTATAACGGACTACTTACTGATATTTCCTACCGACACGGTATTACTGTATTACTGTATTACTGTATTACTAACTACTAAATTCTAACTAATTGTAACGACTAACTAACTGCTACTATTAATCATTAACTCTTTACTCTTTACTCTTTACTCTTTACTCTTTACTCTTTACTCTTTACTCTTTACTCTTTACTACTACTAATACTACTGCTACTACTACTACTACTACTACTACTAATACTAATACTAATACTACTAATACTACTACTACTACTACTACTACTACTCACTAATAGATGCTACTACTACTACTACTACTACTACTATTATTACTGACTACTACTACTCACTAATAGATGCTACTACTACTACTCACTAATAGATGCTACTACTACTACTACTACTACTACTATTATTACTGACTACTACTACTACTACTATTATTACTGACTACTACTACTACTACTACTACTTACTACTGACTACTACTACACACTCTTTACTTATACTAATATAAGCTGGAATCTTTTTTAACTACTTGTTGTTAGGTTCTTTAATACATTTATGCTTAAACATGTTTTCGTTGATGGTTCCTCAAAGAGAGGAACTGGAGCGGCTTATATGACTTTGAGAGAAACGTGGCATTGAAAAACTCTCCACCAGAACAATGGTAAGGATTGTTCTGGACTATTCGAAAGGACTATCATAGTGCTTCATACAACGATGGTCGATGGTCATGACACGG
This sequence comes from Metschnikowia sp. 00-154.1, assembly GCA_002370645.1. Lineage (NCBI taxonomy): Eukaryota > Fungi > Ascomycota > Pichiomycetes > Serinales > Metschnikowiaceae > Metschnikowia > Metschnikowia sp. 00-154.1. The sequence continues at coordinate 3,660 of NKZI01001817.1, read as the reverse complement.
AGTTCACAATGGTCATAGTAACAATCAGACTGAGAGGCTTCATAATACATTCATAGACAAAGCTCTGCGTATGGTAGATCTAATATGTATATATATTGGTAGAGTATGGAATTTTGTTTCATACTACTCTATTTTACATATCAGTTTGTAAGTTTTGAGACGCTTAAAATGGTCACTAAGATTCGACATCGCAGGCTTAAAGTACTGATTTAATAGAGCACTAACGAAGGTGGATCTAACAGTAATAGTGTAATAAAAAGGAAGGGTATACAGTGTTTTGCAAACTATTCAAACCAAAGCGGCAAAATGTTTCGAACCAAGAAGACAAAATTGTTCAGACTATTGCCAGAGACCGATTCAAACCATACTGGCAAAATTCAATAAACCAATAATTTAAAAAGGTTCGTAAATTCCTAACAAGTTGCTGTATACAGGATATCAACCTGTAGATGTGTTAACGCCAGATCCTCAAAGACAAGTGAGGTACCAAGAGGACCAGAGAGTACCCATGGAGTAACGTCCAGTGATTGATTAATACTATAAGACACTGATCTAATTTTCTCATCAGATATGAAACATTTCAGGAAAAGTGGTTACTTCAGGAGAACTGTTTACTTCAGGAGAACTGTTTACTTCAGGAGAACTGTTTACTTCAGGAGAACTGTTTACTTCAGCAAAAGTGGTTACTTCAGGAGGAGGAGGAGAAGAATTGTCAGTGCTCATTGAAGTATCATCAATACGAGATCTTTTTGGTGGGTCTGGTTCTTGGAGGCATCTTGGTATACCTCAGGCAGTTGTTAATTAAAGTTCTTAATAATAGAATAGGGCAAAGTCCCCATTATATAATGGACAGATTCTTTCTTCACCACTGCAACAATTGTTACTACAATTGATTGCTGCAAAAACTGATTGCTTGCTATCTCGCAAGCCGTGGGCTAGGAGCGCGCTCTTGATTGCTGTTTTCCAACACAAGGAACCCAGTTCAGTTCAGTTCAGTTTCGTCCGTTTTGTACCTTGATTGATCTTGCAAGACTTCTAAATGTGGTACTGCAAGATTCCTAAATGTGGTACTGCAAGATTCCCAAATGTGGTACTGCAAAATTCCTAAATGTGGTACTGCAAAATTCCTAAATGTGGTACTACAAGATTCCTAAATGTGGTACTACAAGATTCCTAAATGTGGTACTGCAAAATTCCTAAATATAGTACATATAAGGCAATCCTCCAGACATAAGACTTCAGATTTCAGAATATTGGATTCGAATGAAAGTTGGTGAGAAACATTATGCCATTTGGATTGAAACATTATGTGGAAGGGTATGAAACTTTTTGAATTATTGGTTCATTTAATTTTGTTAGTGTGGTTTGTGTTGGAACATGCGACACATGACTAATGAGAATGAGGGAACTGCACATGTGCAAGTACTGCATGTTCCTGTTAAGGAATCCAGATGAAACAAATGTTGGGTATTGTTGAAGGAAGACAAAGGTCGAGCTAAGCCTCGCTGGACTCTGGTGTAGCTTTCGTCTAGCTCTCGTCTAGCTCTCGTCTAGCTCTCGTCTAGCTCTCGTCTAGCTCTCATCTAGCTCTCTTCTAGCTCTGGGGCATTTTCTTGGAGGAGACAATGTAGATGACAGAGATTGACGAAGGAGAGAGATCGGATTAAGAGTTCCGTGGACAACTATATATATAGAGGATGCCGCTCTAGGTTGAGCGGTATTAATAGAAAAACAGAAGTTACGAACTCACTACTTTACATAGCAATAGAGTTACAAAGGAGATGACATACATGATTACCAAAGCCCTCATTTGGTAGAATTAATAAAGTCCAATCAAATATCCGTTCCTCAGTACCAAAGGGTGCGTGCTAACGCGCAACAGTTTGAACCATTTTGTTGCGCTGGTTTGAATAGTTTTGGAAAAGACTGTATATGGCTGGTAGGAGACTGGTAGGCGACTGGTAGGAGACTGGTAGGAGGCTGGTAGGAGACTGGTAGGAGACTGGTAGGAGACTGGTAGGAGACTGGTAGGAGACTGGTAGATGCCTGGTAGGACGCTGGTAGGAGACTGAGTAGAGGGGAAGGCCATTAACAATGTCAGTGTTCTTGTCAGACAAAGAGGTTTCATAATACCACAATAGGTAGATCACTACCTAAGATATACAATTGTGAGCACTGATCCTGATAAAGGTATGCGATAGCTTGGCCGGAATTGGCGGAAATTGAGGGCTGCGGCCGGAATTGTCCAGCTACAGGACCTCTAAAAGTCCACCATGAAAACTATTTCAACTAAAATAAAATACGCATTGAAAAGTCCGGAATTCCAGGATTCCATCAAACCCACGTTTTTTTCCATACGATTAAAAAAAGGTCGTTTGCGTTGGTCCTTTTTCTGCTGAGGTAGCCTGGTGTACGGGTGTGGTTTGCACCCATTGAATCTCAATTCCGAGGTCGAGGTCCCAACACCCCATTAAACATCTCATGAGAATTACTTACCACAGTCACCTACCCAAAAAGTGTATTGACCTACACTGGTGTATTTCTCCTAAAAAGGTGTATTTCTCCTAAAAAGGGGTATTTCCCCTAAAGAGGCAGGGGCGGAGAGATTGGTAAACGTAGGCCCAATCACCAGACGGGTCGTTTGAGACCCATATTGTTAGATTTCTGTTACGTCAAGTACAGTGATTTTCAAAAGTATTCGAACCAGCGCCACAAAATGTTTCAAACCACACTAGAAAAATGTTTCAAATCAATAATTCAAAAAGTTTCGTAAACTCCTAACAAGTTGTTATATGCAGGATACCAAGGAATCAAGTTCAGTTCAGTTCAGTTCAGTTCAGTTCCGTCCGTTTTAACCCTTGATTGGTACTGCAAGACTTCTAAATGTGCTACTGCAAGATTCCTAAATATAGTACATATAAGGCAATCCTCCAGACTCAAGACTTCAGATTTCAGAATATTGAATTCTAATGAAAGTTGATATAAAACATTATGCCATTTGCTTTGAAACATTATGCGAAAGGGTACGAAACTTTTTGAATTATTGGTTTGTTCAATTTTGGTAATGTGGTTCAAAACATATTACAGTGTTTTTCAAAACTATTCAAACTAGCGCGGCAAAATGTTTCGAACCAAGAAAAGAGAATCGTTCACACTAGCGTGGCAAAACGATTCAAACCACACTAGCAAAATTAAACAAACCAATAATTCAAAAAGTTTCGTACACTCCTAACCAGTTGTTGTATACAGGATAACAAGGAAACCAGTTCAGTTCAGTTCACTTCAGTTCCGTCCGTTTTGACCCTTGATTGATACTGCAAGACTCCCAAATGCAGTACATATCAGGCAATCCTCCAGATTTAAGATTTCAGAATATTGAATTCTAATGAAAGTTGGTGTGAAACATTATGCCATTTGGTTTGAAAGACTGTGCGAAGGGGTACGAAAGTTTTTGAATTACTGGTTTGTTTAATTTTGCTAGTGTGGTTCGAAACATTTTGTCACACTGGTTTGAAACATTTTTTCGCATTGGTTTGAATACTTTTGAGAAAGACTGTATATAATAGATGGATTAGTTGTTGTACTTTGTCATCTAATAGCTCATAAATTGGAAGGATTATCTCTAAACTATACTCGACCCACACCCTGGTCTCTTCTTCT
>NKZI01001816.1:0-26403 GCA_002370645.1 Metschnikowia sp. 00-154.1 | reverse complement strand
GAAGAGATCTCTGGACCTTAAACCATGGTTGCTCTATGGGCCACCTGATTCCCCAGCATTCCTAGCTGAGCTGGAGTTAAAGAATGTACACCTTGTTATCCTGTATACAACAACTTGTTAGGAGTAAACGAAACTTTTTGAATTATTGGTTTGTTTAATTTTGCTAGGGTGGTTTGAATCGTTTTGCCGCGCTGGTTTGAATAGTTTTGAAAAGCACTGTATGGTAGTATTCCATGAAATGGTAATAAATTTTGGTAGTGTACTATGATAGTACACGATTTTTGTCAATTCAGTCGCACATCAAACCTATTCTTACTCTACGGCACTTCAAATGATGATGTATTAGTTACACAAATTAGGCAGAGTCAGCCTCGGACTTGAAGCCGTTGTGGAATCTTCTAGTCACGTGCTTCAAGTAAGCCATTCTACCGGTACCGGTAGTTCTTCTTCTCTTAGCCTTCAAAGCCCAGTTGTGGGATCTCATCTTAGCAGCAGGGTAGCCACAAGAAGCACAGGTCTTCTTTTGGGCGTGGAACGAACGCTTTCCACATCTCTTACATAAAACATGAGACTTGTTGTGTCTCTTTCCCATAGATGGTGTACCCTCTAGACGTTAGTATCAAGAACATAAATCCAAGAACAAATCTTCCATAGCCATTAATTGACCGATGTTAACTAAAAAACCTGATATTGCTTGACTATTAAGGATTGAATAAAAGCCCCAATTTTATGTTGATTATTTGTCATGAATGAAAAGCTTTAATTATTTGTCTTCAAAAAAGCTTCAATTGTTTGTCGTCAAAAGAGGCTCTGATTATTTGTCGTAATACTGGGTTCGGTTCTTCGGCACCCACTATTTCAATAATTGTTCAATAATTTCTGATGGAGACGTTCGGTTGGAGCAGAAAGATTTGTTTGGCTATAATGATGGTTTGGTCATGACAATGATTTGCCCATGATGCTTTTTTTGGTTTTACATACTACCCATGTTTGCTGATTTGTTTCTAAAGTGAAGTGGATGAAAATTTGAAAGAGCCTTGATGGAGTGTGCGGGCGTGGGAAAATTTTGTGTTGCATGCACTCCCGCGCGTCACGTGCACTAGGGCTCTAGCCCTCATATCAGCACAGCTTCACGGTCTCACGCCCTCACGCCCTCACCTGGTCACGGCCCTCGCTCGTACGTCACTGCCATACACTCCTCTCTACCCTACACTCCACTACACACCATTACCCTCCTCATCTCCTAGTCTAGTATCATTACATTTTTTTTAATTTAATTTTGGAACATGATTTATATGCAGGCCCCGATTTTACTACATTATTGTGACTATGTTTTACTGCTTTGAACTCAGCATAGTTGTAGAGTATGTAGGGTGCAGGACACTGTCTGTACAGTCGGTCCATGTAACAAATACACTCACATCATGATAGATACTATTCACTATGGTTTACACTATGGTTATAAAATATGGTACTATAGACTATATTGTGATGCTTAGATATGTTGATCCTGTATAACGCAGTGATCTAGATCGATACTACTCTACTCTACGTTCCAAAATTATTCTACCCTAGAATTTGGTCTACTTTTAATTTAATACTCTTCAATAGTATTAGATTAGATTGAGAATAGATATTATAGTCTAAAGCTCATTGTGCAGTGTGAAGTGAGTACGTGTAATTCATATATGGAGTGTATCACTGTGCAGGACAAGGGCTTTAGTTGTATTAGAGTTGAAACGGGTAGCTTCTTGTGCAGGATGGAACTCTAAAATAACCTTCAATCTCAGTCTTAAAGTACTGGTCTATACTTTTGACGGTGTACTGTAGTGGTGTACTGTAGTGGTATAGTGTAGTGGTATAGTCTACAGTGTGCAGGACACCAATAAGCATTCAATTATCCACCATCACCTTTCAATTTAAGAATATTATTTCTTCAAGTTGATGCATATGCATTTAGGTATTAAAAAGACCTTTTTTGGCATCTTTGATTGCCTAGAAAACTGTCAACAACATGTCTAGATACTAGTACTGCATGTGGCAGAGCAGTACTTTAGGAGAGTAGTACTTGCAGAAAAGAGTCGAATCTTTGGATTAGATTTAGTTGTATAGAGGACTTTAGAAGACTGTATAGGACTATAAAAGACTGTAAAAGACTGTAAAAGACTGTAGAACACTTTTTTGTGACTCCAAAATCTTTAGTAAAAATATTTCGGTAGTGTTCTCTCGACGGTACTGTGTAGTACTATGCAGTACTAGAATCAACCACCTTAACTTGTAGAACCACTACTAGATGTAAAGACTCCTGTGCTGATATTTCCACGGTTCAGGGATAATTTTTAATGCTAGAGTAGGCCTAGATTTTGTGATGGGGCCAGATCCGACATTTCCGGAACTCTTCAGTTAAACCTCTTCATCAATTGTTCCGTTCTGCCACTACAAACTTTCCTAGATGAAATTTTTCAATTCCAATTTAAAATTTCCTACTCTTTTTGACCTCTGAAAGATCAAAATTTAACCCACAGCCTTTGAAATAAAAAAAAATCCTAATTCATTTTATGGTACTGCATACAGGCCCTTGCTACATATATATATTTAATATATATAAAAAAACTCTTGTACCATCCACTATTCTATATGCATTAAATCTCCGGCATATGAACTGTGAATATAAATTCTTCCATACCTCACTTTATCATCATTAGTCAAAACCAGAAAAATCCTAACTTCCTAGATCCTCTGTAGCAGTAGAAAAATAGTCAATAGTGTTATGTTCTTTTAATACATTTATACCTAAACTCTTATATTCGTTGATGGTTCCTCAAAGAGAGGAACCGAGGTGGTTTATATAACTTTGAGAGAAACGTGGAACCGAAAAACTCTCCACCAGAACAATGGTAGGGATTGTTCTGGAATATTCGAAAGGGGCCATCTATGCACGAAGTGCCCTGATGGCCAAACGCCGTATCACCATTGTAACAATCGGACTGAGAGGCTTCATAATACCTTCATAGGCAGGGCCCTGCCTATGGTGGATCTAACAAATAGTATGAGAATAAGTAACATGGCGTATACTCCTAAATTTTTTTGAAAAAAAAAAAAGAAAAAAAAAGGGAAACAAGACATATAGGAATCTTTTCTTTCCCTTCCATCCAATAACTTTATTGTCAGAGAATTGTACTAGAGTCGTAGAATGGTGTTGTGTAGATTTAGGCCCGGTGTAATGTCCTGTATAGTGAGCTTTCCTGGTCACTACAGTTCGTTACTCTGAGCCATCACCCTTAAATAGATTCCATGTTTTTGGATTGAAATTTTAAAGCTTTTTAGGTGAGGCAGGGCCCTAATTATATAGACTTGGAAAGTTTGGTATATGTGAAAGCCTTGTAGAACACGTGACCTGATCAATATTTGCGGACGGATAGAAATATTCTGGGACCTTATTCCTAATTCGGTAATAACGTTTCAAAAATGGACATTAATCAACCATCAAAATCTAAATGATGGAACTTTTGGAAGAAGTTCGAGTACATGGTCACAATTTTATGAGATGTGCTATTCTTACATTACTGCAAAATCAGTACAAAAAAAGGTAATAAAAAACAAAGACGACACCAAAAATACAAAACACCAAAAAAAAAAGAATAACAATTTCAAAAAGTAATTAATCAGCTAAAAGTGATTCTGAGGCCAAATAAGAGATTTTTTTTAAAGAACGTATATTCAAATGTATGGAATATGGGGTTAAGTTGAGAAGCGCACGACCCTCATGGATTATAGTGAGGTGTGTTGAATATGCAAGATGCGCGAACTCGTGAGTGCAGGCAAGACGTTACATGCAGTACATGGAGTATGAGTGAAGGCCAGCATTACAAGAGGATCTTGTTGTCAGAAGGAGTCAGGTTTGCCTCAGAGACAATGTATTAACAAGTCCGGTGCAGAAAGAAGGAGTCTAGGATGGAAAGGTATAAATAGAGGAGAGTCCGTTCTTGGTTGAGCGGTATCATCATTGACCAGAATACTACAGACCTTCTAGTATAGATCAATAACACATCTTAACACTTCCAAAGAAACAACTATGACTACTAGTGCTCCATATCACTTGGAGTTAATAGCCAACAACGACGTGACTGTTCCTGAATGACAGCGTTATCTCTAACGCTCAACACTACCTCGCCTCCGTGTTGACAACTCCATACTGCACTATGACTAGCTATGACTAGCTACGACTTCACTGATTGATATGACTTCTATGACTGCTCTGACTGCACTGATTGATATGACTGCACTGACTAGCTATGACTGCTCTGACTGCTCTGACTAGCTCTGACTGCTCTGACTGCTCTGACTGCTCTGACTGCTCTGACTGCTCTGACTGGACGTAATACAGAGTCTGGACTCATCTTACAGTCTATATCTAATAAGACAGGTATAGACAATTTAGACTATAGAATAATCCGTCCATAGCACTAAAGCTGACTACAGAAGACTACTATAGACTCAAAGTAAATATTAGTGGTAAAATCTGAACTAGCAGAAGACTGAATTAGAGTTATACAGAGCCCCCCAGAACCTAGTACCAGGACCAGATTATATACTAGTGCCAGGACCAGATTATATACTAGTGCCAGGACCAGATTATATACTAGTGCTAGGTAGAGACTACTAACTACTTCTAAAGATCTGCTTAGAGTAAAGAGAAAGACTAGAGAGAAAGACTAGAGAGCAAGATTAGAGAGTAAAGGTAAAGAATAATACACTAGTCGAGTGGTAATAAACATCAATTCATCTGCAATGTAGGTTTTCATATGGCATGCCATTCCTGGCTTCCATTGACGTACTACTTCAAGGCATTGGCCGCGATTCTGAGGATTGGAGTGAGGTAGCCGAAACCAACCAAAGATGAGATCTCGGCAAGAAGCAAAAGCAGGCCTTGGGTGAGTTGCAATATAAGAGGAATAATATCCTCCACATTACGCCGTTGGTGTTGAACGCTCCGCTTGTTCTTGCTGACAACCTGGATCTGATCATCTCCAACCATATCTTGCAAGGGCATACCTTCAATGTCTGCAATTTCCTCTACCTTCTTGAGGAGAAGGGAAGTGTACTTCTTGATGACGGCCATAACCTCACCTGGGTTATCAGTCACATTCTCCTTCTGTTGTCCTCCTCCCAGCATGGCTGTACTCATTTTTTCCCAGATATCACCCATGGGAGAAGTTTCGTTTGTTGATACGGGACTTATTGGCCCATCAGGTTTTCCATAGGGATTTTCGACCCCGTCACAATTAAAAGGAGGTCCCACATCATCATCACCCCAACCGCCTGGGGGTCCTCCTCCATAATCACCGAAGTTTTCATCTCCTTCCGGCACAGGTGGCACATCATAACTGGCTCCTACTGGGAATCCTCCTCCTCCTCCTCCTCCTCCATACGGTACTGGAGGGGGAGGGGGAGGGGGAAGCATGTCTTCAGGGAGATTTTCGGACGGTGGGGGCGCATTGGGTGGTGGGGGCGCATGGGGTGGGGGAGGGGGAGGAGGAGGGGGAAGCATGTCTTCAGGGAGATTTTCGGGCGGTGGGGCCACTTTGGGTTTGTCCTTGGGGTCTTCACGACGGTTTTTGTTGCTAATATGACCTGCTAAAGTGCTCAGCGCAAGCAAAAGGGAAAAAATGTAGTTGAATTGCATTTTTTTTGATTTTTGGTGGAGTCAAAAACGGGCTCTCTACCGCCCTTTATATACCCTATACCCCATGATGGGCTTGGTGTATTTGCTGTCGATCAGGCAGTTGAGGGTAAGTTGAGTTCGGTAAATGATCAGCCAAAGGAGGGTAGTATTCAGCAAAGGATAGTAAAGGGTAGTATTGATAAGGTGATATTGATCAGAGACTGCTGCTAAAAGGTAAGTTCAGTATGGGAGGTAATTCAATTGTCAGGACAGTCGAGTTAACTATTCAGGTAAACTGCTGGTTGATCTCAAGAAGTGTGCAATTGGGGAAAGACAGGAAGGAGAAGGGACGGGAAGAAGTGTTCGGACAATCCCATTCAAGCTCACTATTACCAGGACCTTTTCTATGATCACATGATCTTCAGGTAATATGATAATAGCCCAGGATTATAGGACACCAGGATATGAGGCAACAGGGGAAAGGATAACAGGGTATCAGGATTTCAGGAGTTTAGGATTTCAGGAGTTTAGGATTTCAGGAGTTCAGGATCTTCAACATCTAGAATACCAAAATGATGGGCATAGGATAAGAGGTCATAGGATATCACGGTAATGGAAAGTCAAGACTAGCATACTAGGATCTCCAGTCTTTTCGGTAGTTCCAGTCTTCCCAGTATTCTAGTGCTTTCAGTATTTCCGGTGTGCCAAGGATCTTCATGATCTTCACTGGATAGACTCACTGGAAGGTATTGACTGGACCTTGACTGGGCCTTGAATGGGCCTTCACTGAAATGCACTGGATCTTCACCAAATAAGACTTAAAAAGTTCTTTGGATTTTATTTGAAAAACTAGAACTTTTCTTCCAGTCACATTAGAAGTCTCTAGCCCCACACTTGACTTCTGTCTCTGAAAATTGCTCCACTTGCTTTTCTGGTATGATATGCACGGACTGCATACACCACCCTTGATTCAACCCCAAACTTTATCTTCTCTATCCCATCCATAAGCTTCACAGCCTTACCCAACATATTCTTTAGATAAAGAAGTGTCTCGAATACCATCATGATTGACCAATTCTAACTTTGAAGCCACATTTCTGTTCATCTTGGATCAGTTTATCACATTTTACCCAGTCACGCGTGTGAAAAAGCCAGCCAAAAGCTAATATTAAGCAATAGCTAATCAGGCAGAAGCTAATAATTGGCACAGCTTAATATTGGCTTAAGCTATTTGAAATCTCACTTAGAGAGGTCATTCAATATTTCCAATTTTTGGGGTTAGCACAATTCGGAACCCAATTTCTAGCTTATCACCCGATTTCTCAATGAGTCAATCACTTGAAAAATTCCGGATTTGGAACCACTTGGCTTCTTAAAGGTTGACACTTCATGATGAGGGTGGGGGAGCGGTCGTGCCTTGCACAAAAAGCGACTAGTGCAAAAAACCTCCCCCGTCATAACATTTCGCGGCGCGTTTCGCGTTGTTTGTTTAGACTCAATCAAAGCCGCGTCTAGCGTGTCTGCTGCTGCATGAAATCTGCTCCACAGAATATTCTCATCCACTTCTCTTGATATTTCAGCAACTCCTTTCGAAGAGTCTTTGAAATAAAGAAACTTCATAAAGAAACTTCCTATAAGAAGCCCAGATGTCTGAGTCCCAGTTTCCGCCTTCGTCGCCGCTTCTTGCTGCGCCAGAGCATAATGACCCGTTTGCATCTCCTCTCCGCAACAAAAACCACACTTTCCAGAAATCCATCGTCCCCGACGATTCTCGGGGCAGGGAAAATTATCCCACGCCAAACCCTTCGTCGACTCTAGGTCGTTCTTCTTCGCCCCAGAGACACGAAGACGATTTGGAATCAAATGAAGCACAAGTCTCAGTCCAGACCTCAAACCAGCTCTCAAACCAGACCCCAAAAAGCACCCATGATAATAAGACTGATGGAGTTTCCATTAATAAAGACTTCAATATCGTCAACCCACATTCTCTGGTGTTGCGTGTGCCTTTGGCCAAGTCCCCTTTGACCATTGGCCGCAGCTCTCGGTCCTGTGATATTCACCTTAATAGAAAGGGAAAAGTGGACAAGAGTATTTCCAGAATCCACCTCAAGATAACCCACTCCCCAGAAGCCATGGCCTTGTCGTGTATCGGCTATAATGGGTTTGGAATTATTGTTCCTCGGGTGTGTCACGTGAACAAGGACCCCGAGAGTTCCGATTCTAGTCCCGTTTACCTGCTTCGGGAAACGGGAAAGCCTCTTGTGGCCAACAATGTGTCCAAAACCATCCACTTAGACTACCAGCACACGGAATTTTATGTTTCGCGGGGAGAAACTGTGAAAATGCCAAGGTTTCCCAACGTCTTGGTGCAGATCGGGTCCTCAGTCTTATTGGTCAATCCTAATGATTGCGATGAGGAATTGACCGATGATGAATACTCCAAGAAGAAGACGAGTGGAGTTGAGACCAAAGAGAAGGAAAGTGAAGTTGAGAATAATGAAAGCGAAGTCGAGACTAGACAAACTGAAGTCGAGACTAGACAAACTGAAGTCGAGAAAGAAAAAACTGAAGTCGAGAAAGAAAAAACTGAAGTCGAGACTCCCTTGGCCATGACGTCTTCAACGCCAAAAACCCCTCTGAAGTTTTGCCAATCCATGGAAACCCCCTCTATTTTTGAAAGCACTCCATCAAAAGGTTCCAGAAAGCCCTTGGGCGAAAAGTCATTGAACTTGCCAGAAAAACAAGGGACAAGGAAGATCCAGAAAGAACGTATAGAGAAAGAGGGTTCGGTGGAGGTCCAATCTGCTCCATCTGTTATCGTGGAAAGGAGAGCCCGCAGCGAAGAACCACAGCTCAAAAAAGCCAAAAAAGAAAAGGCCATCCATGATGCCAATGGTAAGTTAATCATCGACCACGAAAGCATCAAAGGACTCCAGAATAGGCTTGAAATCGAGAATATCCTTATCAACCACCTTGCCTTTTCGCGGCTTTCATCCACCCCCGCTTCGGTTTTGAACACCATTCTGGTGGCCGTTACAGAAATCTCGCTTCCACAACTCAGAGCCATTCTCCACAACGTCCCATGCATTGGCGTTATCTATAGACTGGGCAAAGACGCAGCTGGGAAACCCTTGGAGGAAGAATACTACTACATGCCAGAACACGACCAGGACCCGGAGAGAAACCAGCTTGTATCGCTGATAAAGGGCCATGGCGGTTTGCGGGCATGTAGGAGAACCCACAAGCAGTACTATTGGAAAAGGCCTGCTCCCATCAAGAAGTGATTCTTGAACCTTTGCATTATTCAGATCACTGTACCAACTAGACCAATAAATTTTATTGTATTTCCGTTCATCCTCCTCATTTTTTTACAACCTATCATCCTTAAGCCTTCGCTTTCCTCTTCTTTTGAATTTTGGAGTCGGGCTCTAATTTCACAACCGTGGTTTCGAGCAGTCTCTTACTCACCTTAATTACCCCGTCAGAAGAGGTCTCCTGCACATCATGCTCATGCTTCACCACCACTCCATCCACCTGATTCACTCCATTATCGAGATCGGAGAGATCCGCTGCAAACATAACCAGCTGGGCCCACCCTGCATACGGTCCAAACAAGTCTTGGAGGTGTTTTCTGACCTGGTGGTATGCCTTGGGCGTCTTGGGGCCTTTGAACTTATAGTCACGCGTGGCAATCTGCATCACATGCGTATCCACAGGCACCACATCATGCTTATCCAAAGCCATGAGACATATGCAGTCCGCCACCTTGGGCCCCACTCCTTTAAGCTGAAGGAGATACTCGTGGGCTTCTTCATAGCTCATTGTGCGGAGCTTGTGCAACGATTCAAGTGTGATTTCTGGCACTTCCTCGTCCACGAACATCGCTGCAGTTTGCTGGATGTATTTGGCCCTGTAACCAAAGCCAAGGTCCCGGAGTTTCGCCTCGACTTCAGAAGCAGCGAGTTTCTGGGGTTGTGGGAATGAAAAGTGCTTGGTTCCCTCGAATTCCCCAATGTAGTCACCGAATTCGGAGCACAAGGCATCACACATCTTGGAGATGCGCTTCACATTATTATTGGAAGAGCAAATAAACAGCACCACCGTTTCCCATGGATCCTGGCGCAACATCCTGATACCAGGGAAATGGATGAAAGACGTGATTTTTCCACTGGGGCTGTGTTTCTTCTCGATGCTGGTCCAAAACTCGTATAACGACTCCACATCCACAGCAAGATTGAAGTAGTCTGTGATAAACTCGAGCGGATCCGGATTAGTGCCGACAGCTGGAATGCTTGCATAGTGGAGTTTCTCCTTATCCTGTTTAAGAAGAATGATTTGGTCTGGAGCAGAGAAACTCCACACATTATTGATATTCTTCCATCGGAACGTCTGGCCACACCTGAGCACTCTAGCGAGAGAAAGCTGGCGGGAGGTAAGGGGAATCAGTTTCCATACGAAATCCACCGTCATGATAATCAAGTTTTGGTCTTTATATTCCGGAGTTCTTGCTATTCCAAGGTGTTTGCTGGATGCAATCTAAAGATGGAGATAAACGTGCAGGCCAGTCAAGACGCGCGATGGGTTTCCAAATGCGGTTAATGATCTGCGTCAAGTAGTCTTATCACTGATCAGCCATAAAATCACCAAAGGAATAACGAAAAAAAAGACTTGGAATTTCGACTCCAGAATAGAATCCAGTAGGTACACAATATATACCGGAGGTTCCAGGGAAACATTTGCGTAATTCTAGTGAAGTAGTCACGTGAATCAATGATAGACAATTCAATTTCGGGATCGCAAGCTGTAGTCGCATCAAAATCGGCTCGAAAGTATTGTTCGTACTAGCAAGCAGTGCTGAGAGTCTCGCTTTATGACCATCTCCAGCTATCACAAGGCAGTTGAAGTTTAGATGATCTTTTTTTTCTTCCATCATTCCCTTTTAATCCTTGGACAGCTTCAAATTGAACTCTTGGAGTTATGACTTGATAAATCTCCTCTTTGTTCCATAAAGGTTTTGAGTAGCCTCATGCAATATTTTGGTTATAAGTCTGACATCGAAATGTTCGTATTCATCTCTTCAAGCAATGGAATCTGTTGAGCTTTGCCCTGCGTCTTCTTGATAATAGACATAAAGGAAAAAAAAAAAAGAAAAAAAAAAAACCATCTCTATTAGAAAGCAAGTTAGAAAACAAACCAAGGTATGCGTTAACTTATCTAGTAGAAGATCAAGTCAGGGAATACTTATCATGGACACAAGTTTGGAAGCCCTGAATAGAATTAAGTAAAAAGTTAAATTCAGAAATCACCCGTACATCTCAAAGACCAAATATTTCCATTCCTAAAACATAAGTAGATTATTTACCATTCTTTTATGTTTGGTATTGTCACTTTGGGCATGGTAGGAAAAGTGGTTGCAAATCGCACAGGGGAAAAGGGGGGCTTTATAGTTTTCAGGAGCGGGGAAAAAGTGTCACAAAACCAAAATCACAAATATATAAAGCACCCGCATTCCACAAAAAGCACTTGTTTTTGTATTTCCCCCTTTTCATCCTTTTTTTCCGTCTAACGGCTGCATTGCATACTCACAAACCGCTGCGAACTACGAAACGTCGCTGAAGCCACTCGCGCGTCTTGCTACATGCACTACCGTTGAATCACACTATTGAAGTGTTAGACCGGCACGTGAACATAGACCTTAAGATCAAAGACCAAAATCAAAGACCAAAAAACATAATATTATAAAATCCTGGAACTTTAAAGTATAAAGACATTTAATACTGAATAGTTTGATTTGACACAACGCTTCTCTATGGAACAGTGTCCGGTCTGCTCCAAAAGCTTCCCCCTCCAGTTCATAGAACGTCATGTCAATGCGTGTCTAGATAACCACGAAGCGCTGCCGGAACCGAAAACAGAGGATGGCGACGTGACGGAGATTGAAGAGCTACAGAGAGCCACATCCACGCAGAATGCAACCCCCAATACCCAATTGAGTCCGAATTCCGGAGGAAGGCAAAGTGAAGCCCCAAGAGAACCGGGAAACGTGTTTGCAGCACTAGGGCTCAAAAGTAGCCAGAAATCTCAGGATAAGACGAAAAAGGCCAGTGCCACGTTGACAAGTATCTTGATAGCTGAAAAAAGACTTAAACGGAAGCAAGAGGAGCTTGAAAATCGCATCAAGCGGCGGACTTTGGGCCTGCCAGACTCCCAAACTACTGAAGAATCCCAGAAAGCTGATCAAAATGGCACAAGCGATCCAAAAATTGATTCTGATAGCGTTGAACCTAATGGAATTGGCCCTAATGAAACTGACGTGAACGAGAAGAATGTACCAAGTGGACCAAGAGAACAACCTAGCCTTTTATCTGCTCTGAAAAGTGCAGGAAGCGAAGCCGCTCAATACTTACACTTAAAAAGAGAATCAGAACTTCCTCTTGCACAAAGGCTTCGACCTCAGTCTTTAGCAGACTACTTTGGCCAAGAAAAACTCATGGGCCCGAACGGGGTGTTGAGGAACTTGATCCAGTCGCCTAATATCCCCTCATTCATCCTTTGGGGTGTTCCAGGTGTTGGAAAAACGTCCTTGGCCCGGATAGTGGCTAAAACTTCCGACCACAAGTTTCTTGAACTTTCAGGTGCAGACAGCAATGCCAAGAAACTCAAGGAAGCATTTGCACAGGCCCAAAACGAAAAGTCTTTAACCGGACGCAGAACTATCTTGTTTCTTGACGAAATCCATCGCTTTAACAAATCCACCCAGGACTTGCTCCTCCCCGTGATAGAAAAAGGCACCGTGGTGGTGATTGGAGCCACCACAGAAAACCCCTCCTTCACCCTCAACAACGCTCTTCTTTCCCGAATGCACACGTTTGTCATGGATCCGTTATCAGAAGAGGCACTAGTGAAAATCCTCAACAGGGGCCTTCTTTTGCTTAACAAAACAAGGAAGTTTGTTCACCATTTGCACCTTATAGCATTGGACAGGAGTGCCATTGATCACATTGCCAAGCTAAGTTCGGGCGATTCTCGTGTGGCTCTCAACATTCTCGAGTCCATAAATGCTTACCTATCGGGGCTTCAGGTCAAGCAATTTGAGGTGGCCGAAAAAGACAAGGAACGTATCTCCATACCTCAAGGCAAGGTTGGTGTTATTCGGGTTTCCCAAGAGGATCTACAGCCGTTACTTAGCTCTCGAAACTACCACCAGAAGTATGATAGGCAAGGTGAAAACCACTATGACACCATTAGTGCGTTCCACAAAGCCGTCCGGGGCTCCAATGTCGATGCAGCCATTTTCTACTTGGTGCGTATGCTTAAAGGCGGAGAAGACCCTCTATTTATAGCACGGAGAATGATCATCATCGCCAGTGAGGATATTGGGCTCAGAGACTCGTCGTGTTTGCCGTTTGCAATAGCGGCCATGGAAGCTATCCAGTTTGTGGGGATGCCCGAAGGGGAAATCGTGCTTGCACACTGTGCAGCCAAGTTGGCCCGTGCTCCGAAATCGACCAAGTCATATAGGGCCCTCCGAAAAGCACAGAGTCTTTTTTCGGAAAACCCCGAGGCCATGGCCGCTCCCATTCCTCTCCACTTGAGAAATGCCCCCACAGCATTGATGAAGGACCTCGGGTATGGACACTCTTACAAATACAACCCCAATTTTAAGCATGGAATCGTGAAACAACAGTTCATGCCTGCAGGACTCGAGCATGTGACGTTGGTGGAAGATACTCATTTGGGAACGCAGATAGACTCTGATGTTGATGCAAAGAAATATGATCAGGCAGATAAGGATGAGCAGATGTACAATGAATACAAGCGGTGGAAAAAGACCGAAAGGGCCGATGCAGTAGCAAAGCCCGAACTCTACAAGAAAGCGCCTGGGATGCCGAATTTAACCTCTGATGGAGAGCGAGAAATGAGCTACGATGAGAACTTGAGCAGAGACGATCAGCCGGAGTTTTTTGATGGCACAGAAACCGATATCCATGTTGTATCCGATTACGAAATATAAATGATGAAATATTGGTTTTTTTTTCTTGGACGTCTAAAGTTTCTCTCCTAAGTCGTTGAATGGGTATTGATACTGCTTCTGAGCATCCGGGGCCATTCGTGAAGGCCAGCTGATGGCCGGTCGTCTTTCTCTCCAGAAAACAACGGCTATGCCTGCACAGAGATATAAGAGCCATATGCCAAAGAAAGCGGCGGAGATATAACACTCCACCAATATCGACTTTTTGGAGGCCAGGAGAAGTTTTTGAAGGACTCCTACCGTCTCATTGATGGTGTTCACTTCAGAAGGCGAATAGGAGAGCAAATTCATAAGCCGGTCTTTTTCATAGATTTGCGGGGGATCTATACGAGTATTGTTCTGGATCCAAACAATACCTTTCTTGATGGAGTCGATTTTCCTGCCCACTGTGCAGTACACGATGGTTTCAAAGGGTTCGGCAAGGAAGGAGGTACCGAAAACAGAGAAGATGGTATCATTAAGCGAGGTTTGAAATGTGCTTATAGCATTGACTAGTTCTTCCGAGTGGGAATGTACTCCGCCTAGGAGTTTAGTGTTGATGACCAGGGTCAGGTTATTGACTGCGTCCTGTACCGAGTTGAGAAAATGCAGGTTTGCAGTGGAGTCGGTGGAGTTAGAGCTGGAATTTGTGGAGCTGGTGGAATTGAAATAAGTGGAGTTAGGAAAGGTTGAATTGGTAAAGTTGGTGGGGTTGAAATAGATGGAATCGACAACATAGGTGGAATTGGCGAAATTGGAGTTGGAATAAGTGGAATTCAAATTGGTGGAATTGAAATAGGTGGTGGGATTGGGACTTGTGGAGTTGGTGGAACTGGAATTCGAATTCGAATTTGTTAAGTTCCTGGAGATGGAGGAAAGTTGGGACTGCATGCCGCAGATGAGACAATATTGCACAAGTGCAGTGATGGCTCCAATTAGAGCCACGGCAAGAACACTCATGAGATTGGAAGTGGTCATAAAAGAAATCAACCAGAGGGTGCGTGGTTTGAAGTTCCGAACCAAGTACCGCATGACGCCATACTCATGAGTCTGAAGTGCATTTCCTATATCCACCGGGGACTCTCTGAAACTGAGCTCGTTCAATAAGTTGCCCCAGCTTTTGTTTTTGAAAAAAGAAAATACACAGGAGACAAGAATCATCAGAACCGTCAAGGTGCATAGGCCAATGGTGGCATAAGTGATTGACTTTTGGAAGTCACTAAGTGCTCGAGCAAGAAGATTGTCGAGATGTGAACATGGCGAATACGAGGGTTTCTTCGTGGCCAATTCTGGAAGCGTGAAGTTGGACGACACAGAGAAGCTCTGTTCCAATTGGTTGGAGAACTTTGTTAACGGTAAGGTCAAAATGTCCGTGACATTCGATAAGATCACGGAGAAATTTGGAATTTCATCGGCCAACTCTTCGATTTTTGTCGTATATTTGGTCAGGATGTGGATATCGTTGAGGTCTGAAATGGTGAGGTTGAGTTTGTTGACTGCACTTGAAATGTGGCTGTTATCAGAGGAAAAGAGACTTTTGATGGCATCTACACCTGCAATGATGGTGTTGATGACGGATGATACCGAGGAAAGTGCTTCCTGGAATTTATCAATAAAGCCATTGACCACAGTCTCAACAGCCTGGGTGATCTCCCTCAATATATCAGCGACCAAGTCCAAAATGCCCCGGATTGTTGCAGTCAATAAGCACGTGAGAGTGCCGAGGTAGATGTCGATGAAAAAGGCAATTAGGCCTTTGATGATGACCACCATGGCCAAAAGCAGAAGCCGGGCCGCTTTCCACATCTGGTCACAGAATCCTTGCACCAAAAGAGCAACCACCTGGGTCGTCTTTTCGGGCACTTGGTCCGCCATAGCTCGGGCCTTCTGCACCTCCTGACACAAGACCATGGCTGCAGCTCGATGGGTTCCCAAGGTTGTGGCTAGCGACTGCATGGAGAGATATAGCCGGATGGTACCAAGCATCAAGAAAAGAACATACTGATTGACGATACTCTGGGAGAAGATCTCCCATTTGCTAAGGTACTGTCTCATGGAGGAAATAAATGATCAGAATAAGACAATCAGAGGAGGAAAAGAGAGAGTCAGAAGAAAGTGCCTACGAAGATGCAACTTTTTTGGAAGAAGTTGAATTGTTTCAGAATAGTTACAAGCGGATTTGTTTCAGATACCCAGCTGATTGTTTCAGAATCGTCCATGTGTTTAATATGTGGTACCTTGCAATTGTGCAGTACACATGAGGAACCGTTTCAAGATTTGAGATGCGTGCGATCGACATCATGTGTCATAACCAGTGTTTCAGAGTTCAGCCGCACCGTTACACATGGACAAAACATAAAAAATGATGAAAATTGACAGTCACGAAAAAGATGATAAAGAGTTGGACGGATGCGATATCGACAGTCACAAAACCAAACTCCATGATGAAAGCAACAATAAGTGAAAATCTGAGATCAGTGTATGGGTGCGGTCACGTGATCCGTTCATGAGTCGAGGCAAAGACTAAAGTATAAACATGTTTTTTTAATATGTGCAGATGAGAACAATTGCTTGAAAAGAAAAATAAATAAAAACAGGCTGACTTCATTGATTAAGAATATCGAAATATTGGATCGGAAGATTGGGTTTGAGAAAAGATTAGTAAGAGTTATAGTTCAAGCCTGCATACAGGCGCGCGAATGGCAAACATCAACGATAAACGGAGACAAACTTTTATTAACCACACCCCCACAATGTCTGAACAACCCAAGGAAGAAAAGTCCGATACACACATAAACCTCAAGGTCAGCGACGGTACCGCAGAGATCTTTTTCAAAATCAAAAAAACTACGCCCATGAAGCGTTTGATGGAGGCCTTTTGCAAGAGACAAGGTAAGTCCATGGAATCGTTGAGATTCTTGATTGATGGTGCACGTGTTTCCCCTGACAATACTCCCGAGGATTTGGATTTGGAAGATGGAGACGTCATTGAAGCCCATAGAGAACAAGTCGGAGGATGTTGAGAGGCTCACATATCTGTGTTGGAGCTCAAACAAGAGCCCCTTTGTTTTGGGCCCGAGAGCCGTCTATATATAAGCAATAAAAGTCCACCAATAGATGAGTAAGTGTATGTAGTAATAAAGCTAGTGATTTAGTCAACGATTATAGTTGCCAGCCCAAGGGTTAGTTCAGGTGTTGATGTATTGAATGCTGAACACATGCAGGAAAACACATAGGTCCGATCTCACCACCCTCAAGCACCAAGCACCAAGCACCAAGCACCAAGCACCAATACAGACTCTTACATTAAGTACACATAAATGGAATCAATATAAACCAATGCTTTTAGGGATACAGACCATGCGTATATGTAGGTGATTACAATTATTCACATTTCCATAGTATTATATTAAATTGTATTAAATTGTATTAAATTGTATTAAATTGTATTAAATTGTATTAAATTGTATTAAATTGTATTAAATTGTATTAAATTGTATTAAATTGTATTAAATTGTATTAAATTGTATTAAATTGTATTGTATTGTATTAAATTGTATTGTATTGTATTGCATTGTATTGATGGTTTGATGAACAATAGTGTATTTAGAGTGTTTTTTTTTTGGTGTTTTATTGTATTTTTTATTGTATGTTTTTTTGCTCGTTTTATTGTATGTTTTTTTGGTGTTTAATTGTATGTTTTTTTGTATGTTTAATTGTATGTTTTTTTGTATGTTTAATTGTATGTTTTATTGTATGTTTTTTTGTATGTTTTTTTGTATGTTTTTTTGTGTGTTTTTTTGTATGTTTAATTGTATGTTTTATTGTATGTTTTTTTGTATGTTTTTTTGTATGTTTTTTTGTGTGTTTTTTTGGATGAGTTGGTGTGTATTCTGTGGTGTGGTGACTGCGGATACACAATTATATGATGATGTGAAGAGGTCAAAATGAGCGAACGGGCTAGTACGATTGTTTGTGTGCGCGGCGGATCTGGGAATCTTGTTCTGATACAATGTTTTTCAAAACTATTCAAACCAGTGCGACAAAACTATTCAAACCAGTGTGACAAAATTATTCAAACCAGTGTGAAAATGTTTCGTACCCCTTCGCACATCCTTTCAAACCAAAGGGCGTAATGTTTCACACCAACTTTCATTAGAATTCAATACTCTGAAATCCTAAATCTGGACGATTGCCTCATATGTACTACACATTTGGGGAGTCTTGCAATACCAATCAAGGGTCAAAACGGACGGAACGGAACTGAACTGAACTGGGTTCCTTGTTATCCTGTATATAGCAACTTGTTAGGGGTTATGTGTATTGGTTTGTTTAATTTTGCTAGTGTGGTTTGAATCGTTTTGCCGCGCTGGTTTGAACCACTCTGTCTTCTTGGTTCGAAACTTTTTGTTGCGCTGCTTTGAATAGTTTTGAAAAACACTGTACTCTGATACTTCTGGAACTCCATACCCTTACTTACATTCCTATTTAACATACTAAATACACCTAGTACTTTTCTTATGCTTCAGAATTCTCATACTACTGATGATGAACTTGTTCTACTCCATATTTTCAATAATTCTTATTGAAGTTACTTACCACACTTCTTAGTATATGTAATACATCATAAATCTTAAACATCTCACGCATCTTCCTTGTAGTTGGTGAACTTCTTATTCCTCTTATTACGCACAAAGTATATTTATTTTGTTCTTAGTTACTTTATTTCTTGACTTTGATGTTTCTTCATCTTAATACACTTTGTGTATGCTTGTCAACAAGTACCTAGCGTGTACGGAGTCAGAGTACTTCGTAGATGTGTTATATGCAGACCAGTAATGCACCGTGTGCAGGTCCCTAGTGTGTAGAAGTGATAATTCCAGCTCAGCTAGGAATGTTGGGGAATCAGGTGGCCCGCAGAGTAACCATGGTTCAAGATCCAGAGGTCCCCTCTTACTGTAGGATATGGACCTCATTGTCTCATCAAGATATGTAAACACTTTAAGTGAAGTGTTTACTTCAGGTAGAGGCTG
The DNA here is from genome assembly GCA_002370645.1 of Metschnikowia sp. 00-154.1. Lineage (NCBI taxonomy): Eukaryota > Fungi > Ascomycota > Pichiomycetes > Serinales > Metschnikowiaceae > Metschnikowia > Metschnikowia sp. 00-154.1. The sequence continues at coordinate 7,694 of NKZI01001816.1, read as the reverse complement.
AGTCTCATTGTCAGTACGAGGAGTTTTGGTGGGTCTGGATTTTGGGAGGCATTTTAGTATGTCTCCCTCAGTAGAGATATTCGATTAGTTAGCTAATAGTAGATGTGGCGAAGGCCTCCTTATATATGTGGGAGTTGGCCTTCATTGATCCTCGGTTTATCCTGGGATGTACCGTTGGTCCTCTGCTGGTCTAACAACCAAGGTTGGGGGAAATATCCGAACAATGCTCTGCAAGCCTAGAGCACCATGCGCGCTCTTAGTCAGAGTTATTTTCCAACATACAGTGTTTTTCAAAACTATTCAAACCAGCGCGACAAAACTATTCAAACTAGCGCGACAAAATGTTTCGAACCACACTAGCAAAATTAAACAAACCACACTAGCAAAAAGTTTCGTTCCTTTTCGCACAGTCTTTCAAACCAAATGGCGTAATGTTTCACACCAACTTTCATTAGAATTCAAAATTCTGAAATCTTAAATCTGGACGATTGCCTCATATGTATTACATTTGAGAGTCTTGCAATACCAATCAAGGGTCAAAACGGACGGAACTGAACTGGACTGGGTTCCTTGTTATCCTGTATATAACAACTGGTTAGGGGTGTACGAAACTTTTTAAATTATTGGTTTAAAACATTTTTCTAGTGTGGTTTGAAACATTTTGCCGCGCTAGTTTGAAACATTTTGTCGCGCTAGTTTGAAACATTTTGTCGCACTGGTTTGAATAATTTTGAAAAACACTGTAGTGAGTGAAAACTCTTCACCAGCCTCGCACCGTCCAATCTACTTTGGTCTTGTAAGGTACAACTTACATATCCCTGTATATCAATACATATACTAAAACTTAGGTTGAAAATGCTTCTTATCTCTGATTGAACCTATCCAATACATTTTTTACTTTTTACTTTTTACTTTTTACTTTTTACTTTTTACTTTTTACTTCTTACTATAGTACATTAGTACAGTATAGAAAGTGGTCTAGTAGTGCAATATCGAAATATGGCAATGAAATAAGATTGACACAAAAGTACAGTGTTGTAAGTGTAGAATCATACAGCAGAAGATCGTGGTAATTTTAGACTTACACAATGGGAATGCAATAGTATATAGCCTTGATATAGTAGTAGAGTATTGAGTGTTATGTTCTTTTAATACATTTATGCCTAAACTCTTATATTCGTTGATGGTTCCTCAAAGAGAGGAACCGAGGTGGTTTATATAACTTTGAGAGAAACGTGGAACCGAAAAACTCTCCACCAGAACAATGGTAAGGATTGTTCTGGAATATTCGAAAAGGGCCATCTATGCACGAAGTGCCCTGATGGCCAAACGCCGTATCACCATTGTAACAATCGGACTGAGAGGCTTCATACATTGAGTATGTATCCAGTATAGTACTACATCATGGATGTACACTAGCATCAGTGAAATGAGGATATATTTATTAAGGCCTCTCAATAATAGCCCAGGAAATGTGCAAATTTAGTTTGTAATTATATCTACTATTTTTAGTCATTCATCTATAGCTCTTGAAATGCATTCTTCTACTCAGATTGTGGCCTGTCTTTTTCCCAAATTAATAACTAGTGAACATACTGTACTTATTTACTTTTTACTTCTCATTTTCTACTTCTTAGTCACTTTTGAATGAATTCTTAGTCAATTTTGAATGAATGTCAATTACTGCAATGTCTTCGAGCTTTAGTTGAATTACATAGCCAAGGTCCAATCATGGTAGTCTAAAACAATCTACTTTCAAGTTTCACTCATTCTGAAATAATGAATAATGGTATTAATACTAGCTGTTCTATATCTACACATTTAGCGTTATGGTAAGGTTGACTATTATACTCTAAACTTCATTTTGTTTTTAAGATATAGACATTACTAGGTGTATCGCTTCCATGGTCTACATCTTAAAAACAAAATGAAGTTTAGAGTATAGGGTACATAGAGAACTCAGGCTACCTAAAAAAGTACCTAGTACATAAAGTAATATATAGGATACATGGAGGATATCACAATGTAACATACTACAACTGTCAACGAGTACTTAGCAAGTACGGACCTAAGGTACTTCGTGGATATGTTATATGCACGTCTTGAAGTACTATATGCAGGTTGAGAGTGTGTTGAAAAACGGCGATCGAGAGAGCGCGCTCTGATGTCCGGCGACTAACAGGATATCAGGCTCTGTTTTCCTATACGATGAAGGAAGAATCCCCAGATATAAAATGGGGCGGTGGATAATTCAATCAACATCAACTGCCAGAGGTATACCAAGATGCCTCCAAGAACCAGACCCACCAAAAGATCTCGTATTGATAATACTTCGATGAGCACTGAGACCTCTTCTCGTTCTTCTCCTGAAGTAAACACTTCTCCCGATGTGTTTAGATATCTTGATGAGACTATGAGGTCAGTGTCTTATAGTATGAAACATCCTCTGGATGTTACACCCTGGTTAATTACCGGACCTCCTGGTGCCGCAACTGTCGTTGCGGATCTGGCGTTATCTTCTCTACAGAGTGGGTGAAGAGTTTTCACTCATCTCGACACATCTCGCACTTCGGTCTTGTAAGGTACAACTTACATATCCCTGTATATCAATATATACTAAAACATAAGTTGAAAACAACACACCACATACCATGATATTAACGCGTGCTTTACCACTACAATATATTCTGACATATTGGATCTGTCAAACTCTAATATACTATTAGCATTACGACTAGATACAGTTGCTGTGGTGATTAGGTAAAGTATTAGAGCTGAGATGTACATAGTAGTGATGGTCAATCCATTGTCAATCACGTAAACTTATATCTGAAGGACTACAATGTACCAATAGTGACATGATGGTGTGGTTACAAAGTTGAGGATATGTAAAAATAACAGTGTGAGTACAAGAGTATAGATGTTAGTGTCTGGTGGTCAATCAGTTGTTAATCAGTTTTTAATCAGTTGCAATAGTGCTAAGTAGTGAGTAGTGAGTAGTGAGTAGTCAGTAGTGAGTAGTGAGTAGTCAGTAGTGAGTAGTCAGTAGTAACTGTGAATACTGAGTGAGTAGCAGTCAGTAGTAAGTAATAAGTACTACTTGAAACACAATCATTAGTAAGTAGCAGTCAATAGTAACTAGTGAACACTGTTAGTGAGTAGTAGTGAATAGTGATTGTCAGTAGTACTATAAACTAGTGTAGAAGTATAGTAGTATTGTAGTGTAGTGTAGTGTGGTAGTATAGCTCTATAGTGTACTAAAGAAGTTTAGTATAGTGTAGTAATATGGAAGAGTAGTGTATAGTATAATAGTGTAGTACTGGAATTCCATAGGAGTACTTGAAATTATTTTGGTAGTGATTGAGTAATAGTGACTACTAAGTAGTGAGTACTGAGTAGTGAACACTAAGTAGTAAGTAGTAAGTAGTCAGTAGTGAGTACTAAGTAATCAGAAGTGGTGAGTAGTGGTATTCACTAGCCAGTATACAATTACCATGCCTATATTATTACCAAACAATATATACCGAACCACTGAACAGTACTGGGTGTAGTTTGTAATAGTAATATACAATAAATAGTAGTAGCGAGTATAAGTATAGGTATGGAGAGTATGGAGCTATGGAGATATGGAGCTATGGAGATATGGAGCTATGGAGCTATGGAGCTATGGAGATATGGAGATATGGAGATATGGAGATATGGAGATATGGAGCTATGGAAGTATGGAGCTATGGAAGTATGGAGCTATGGAGATATGGAGAGTATGGGTAGATAGTGCTGGGTAGTGAGTTCCGAATGGTAAAGTGGTAACAATACATTGGTGACAATTAGTAGAGGTAATGGTAAACGGCCTGTACTGAGTATTGATCAATTATAGTGGTATGTGGTGCCGACTGAAAAGAATTGGCAAGAGGCCAATAGTAAGAATGCCCTGGATATAAGACCTAATCAAACCAGTCCTCTATGCCGAGACAGAACCACTACCCCTCATTATCATTATCTAGTCATGCACTAGTACGGGGGGTGTTGCACTAGGGCACTATACATTACTAGGAATCAGACCTTCATAGAACTAGATAGCGGATCTTCATAATACTAGATATCACTAAGTATTGATAAACATGTAGGCTTCAAATAGTATTGGGGAATCACTGGTTGAATATAGTGAGTTATGACAGGTTAAGGAGAAGTTACTAATGAACCTACTAAATCGCCTATCCTGCATATTACCATGCAAGTTATTTAGATATGACATTATTTTTCGAAATAATAGTCTGACCGGTGCTCCGCTTTCGAAATACCTCTTATACGGATTGTCCTGTATGAAATTATATACAATGTCCTGCATGTAAGAACATTCTCTAGTCTAGTAGTTCTTTTCAAAGTAAAATACCCTTCTACGTTCAATACATACTCCTGTATCTAACCGTTAATTGTGTGGATTCCGGATTGGGAGTATCTAGTGGGGATGCAGGATTAGACCATTTGTAGTAAGGCAGATTCATCACGTCCATTCCTGCATACACTACATTTCGGCAGCTTTAGGCTCGGAGTATACGGATACCATGACCTTGACATGCAATTTTTAGGGCCAAGAGACATTTGAACAGGCCACTTTGGTGTTTATGCAGGACCCACCAAAGAAATATCCGTTCGTCCGGAGGTCAAGCAAGGCAGGCCAAGTAAAAAGGGCATAATTCTGGGTCACGAAACCAAATTACGTGATGGGGTTTTCCGGGTCGTGTCGGAACCTAAAAAAGTTTCGGGAATCAGGAGGAAAATCACATTCCGTGCGTACATGCAGGCCGCGCTGATAAGCCGGGTATAAAGAGCAGCCTCCACCCCCCAATACCACTTTATTGAACAATCATTCTTTGACATCAATTAACAACAATCAATCATTAAAACTGTCGACTACTAGTAATCAATCACCACTTTTGATTACCATTACTGATTTCTATTTGATCACTAACCTTCGTTGACTGACTAAAATGTGCAAGACAGCTATTTGCGGGATTTGCCACCACAAGTCGTGGACCGGGTGTGGCAGCCACATTGGCAGCGTGATGGACTCTACCGTCAAGTCCGAGTGGTGCAACTGTGAGCCTGTGGACAATGATACAGACCCCAACTATCCCCCTAAAGCAGGCACTGGTTTCGCCAAGTCGAAGTAGAACGCGCCGCAATAGTGGACAGTTACGAGAGGAGATCAGGAAGGATAGGGATAAAGATCTAGGAGATTTTATTATGGACTAGGAGAGTTAGGAGGTATTGGAGATGGAGATAGGTGGGATGAATGGTTGTTCATTCTGAATTATGGAATAGGGATTATCAATATGGGATGGATTACGATATGGATATGGATTTGGGAAGCAAGTATGATTTAATTGAAGTATGGAATTATGGTGTGTAATAATGGTCTGTGGATAAATATCAAGGTGTGGGTGGAATAATTGGAGGAATATTAATAACTAGGGTATGGACTGTGGTATGGAATATGGTATGGAAGTTGAGAAATTAAAATCGCGGGTTATCTCGAGTATGGCATCATCATAGAGGGATTTGGACACTTTCTGGTCCGAAGAGGATTCATACTCCAAGGTCATTCCAGGTCAAAGTCATAAGGTATGAAATAGAGTATCCATTTACAATATTCTGGTACTACTAACTATACTAACTATACTACTATACTAACTATACTAACTATACTAACTATACTAACTATACTAACTATACTAACTATACTAACTATACTAACTATACTAACTATACTAACTATACTAATTATACTAACTACATCAACTACACTAGCTACACTAACTACACTAGCTACACTAACTATACTGGACCATCTTCATGTTGAGGTATGATAAATTTGAGATGGATAGCAGTCATGTCTAATGGAAGCTGGAGCTGTATCATAGGTGGAGGCCCTAATGGTCTAAAAAGTAGGACTCGTGGAGCTTACAATGATATTATTTTAGAGTATGAAGACTATGGAGAGTATAGAGTAGATCAAGGATATGGAATAGGATAAGGAATATGGAAAAAAATACAGTTTTGGACATGGACTAGGAAATAGACTACGCTAATTAGTCTACTCTTATTATGGTATTTGTTATGGTGCTACTGAGTACTGTTTTTTAAAAGACAGGTAGTCCTATTCAGAGCCATAGTATCCAAGTATCGTCATAGCACATTATCAAACCAGCACGGTACTTCAGAGTATAGTAGTATAGTAGTAGTAGTATTTTCAGATCCACCATAGATGGTGCTCTCTACCTATTGAGGTATTATGAAGCCTCTCTTTCTGATACTAACAATGTTCATTGTTTAAAGCCTTCTACCCAGCCATCTACCAGTCACCACTTCTCTTGAAAAGTTGTATAGGCAGTTTAGATTTCCCCTATTGAGGAATCATCGGCGAATGACCATAGTAAACAGAGTACTTGACGTAACAAGAATCTAACAAGTATAGTAGAAGTAGTAGAAGTAGTATAGTAGTACAGTAGTATAGTAGTAGTATAGTAGTAGTATAATAGTAGTATAATAGTAGTATAATAGTAGTATAATAGTAGTATAATAGTTGTTATGTTCTTTTAATACATTTATGCCTAAACTCTTATATTCGTTGATGGTTCCTCAAAGAGAGGAACCGAGGTGGTTTATATAACTTTGAGAGAAACGTGCAACCGAAAAACTCTCCACCAGAACAATAGTAAGGATTGTTCTGGAATATTCGAAAGGGGCCATCTATGCACGAAGTGCCCTGATGGCCAAACGCCGTATCACCATTGTAACAATCGGACTGAGAGGCTTCATAATACCTTCATAGGCAGGGCCCTGCCTATGGCGGATCTAACATCCCCCTCAGCCTCGATGTCGGTGTACTTTGGAGATTAGAAGGCTATACCTTTGAAACGTCCCCCAAGCCTGAACTGTTGTTCGCTTAATCAGGGAGTGTTTGTAGTATAGAATGTTGGGGATTCCTAGCATCTGGAAAAACGGGTTGGCGGGTCATGTCGACCTAGACTTGTTTGTCAGCTTGAAAGCGAATATCCTTGTGTGTTCGGTCAAATTGAGTTTCATCTTTATCGCATGAAGCCATATGGGTCGCAATTGCTGTTGAATAGACGCGTTTGAGCGTTTCTATAATATCCACAGAATCACGATTAAGGGGGTCAATCGGAAACAGAGAAATCGGCCAGTAATGTTGACCACATGATGTATCTGAGGTCTAACTTGCACAGAGATTTCTTTTGAATTGACGGGTAAGACTGCACCTTGGGCCCGTATTCTCCCACGGCTAGGAGAGACGGCCAGTCTCGGTCATGATGGCAGTAACAAAAAAAAAACCTCAATCATATCATTCCAATTTTCTGCCCGGCTATTCAATTTCTGATGATGGGTAACCACAGGAGTGAGAGTCCACATAAAGAAAGGTCAAGGGGGACTGGGACATATCACTTGTAAACTGAGGTCCACGATCTGAGTCGATTGAAGTAGGGAGACCGTAGAGCCGAAAGGTAGTCGTAGGCGTTCATGACACCAGCGCAGGAGGAGGGTGTGTCATCTGGGCGGGACGTTCGGGAATAGGCTGAACGTGATGCCGGAAGTCCTCGTCAAGGGTTGAGAAGAATGCACCGTAAGTGGGATGAGCGTCATATACAGACCGCAGCGTCTGAGCGACGAGA
>NKZI01001814.1:0-10315 GCA_002370645.1 Metschnikowia sp. 00-154.1 | reverse complement strand
CCCTATGGGCATACATGATGCAATGGAACCTTGAGTGCAGGGCACTTAGGGATATATACTGCATATGCACCTCATATCACAACATCAACTCGGGCACGTCAGGTGGTCCTTTCAATAGCCATGGAGTACAGTCCTCTGGACTATACTTATTAGTAAACATGAAGTTCATAGTCTCATCAAGATATGTATATACTTGAGGAGTTACACGAGAGCTGTTTCTGGTGGGTCTGGGAGTAGAGGACATCTTTGTATGTTCCTCTCAGACGATATTCTGATTGATTAATTTAACACTAGGATTTGTTAGGAAACGATTTCACATGGATACTGAGATGCAAGGTATCCCGGTCGGGTAACACTTGCATACAACGTGGAGATGTTTCAAGTATATGCAGGGTTGCATACAACCAGTGTATATAACAGCGAGGTTTTCCTCCCTTGGATAAATCAGGGAGTTCCTCGACTATTCTAGGTTCAATACATACCATCATAAACTATAGGACGTAAGGAAGACGTCCATTATAAGGCTAACAGGTCCCTGCTACTGTTGAGTCCTAACAGGATTATGGCAAGAGTCCTAACTTATATAGTCTAGGAACTCTGCTCGACGTTCAGTCTTTCACTGAAGCTAAACCTTCTTCAGTATCTTTCATGTTGGAGTTAAAGCTTCACCAAGGTCCACCAAAGTAAGGCAGAGCACACTCTATACTTTCTAAAGAGTGCGCCTTCCATTTCTGGAATGATCAGTCATTGCTCATTCTCAACAGACGTATGAGTGAAGGCTAGCATTACAACTCGGTCTGGTCGTCAGGAGGAGTCAGGTTTGTCTCAGAGACAATGTATTAACAAGTCCTGTGCAGGAAGAAGGAGTCCAGGATGGAAAGGTATATATAGAGGAGTCCGCTCTTGGTTGAGCGGTATCATCATTTACCAGAATACTACGGACCTTCTAGTATACATCAGTAACACATCTTAACACTTCCAAAGAAACAACTGTGACTACTAATGCTCCATATCTCTTGGAGTTAATAGCCAACAACGACGTGACTGTTCCTGACTATGAAAGCGTTATCTCTAACGTTCAACAAAAACTATTCACTCGCCTCGCACCCGCTAACCTACTTTGGTCTTGTAACGTACAACTTACATATCCCTGTATATCAATACATATACTAAAACATAGGTTGAAAAGAGTTGTCAGTGTCCATTGAAATATTGATGGGTCTGGCGTTTGGAGGCATCTTGGTATGCCCTAGACAAATGATATTTGATTCAGTTACTTAAAAGATGGATATGGTCCAGACTCCCTTATATATGTTGGAGCTCTACCATCACGGCACCAGGCGGTTGTAGTAACCACAGGTACATATGAAGAACAGGTGTAAAGAAGAACAGGTACGAAGAAGAACAGGTACGAAGAAGAACAGGTACGAAGAAGAACAGGTACGAAGAAGAACAGGTACGAAGAAGAACAGGTGTAAAGAAGAACAGGTACAATGAAGAACAGGTACAATGAAGAACAGGTACATACAAAGAACAGATGCTTGTTACTGTTTTTCAACGTCAGATCTACCATAGATAGTGCTCTAGCTATTGTGGTATTATGAAACCCCCCTGCCTGATACTAACAATTTTCATTGTATAAATCCTTCTACTCATCTCGCTACCAGTGAGCTACCAGTCAGTTACTAGCCAGCTACTAGCCACCCCTTTTCTTCGAAACACCAAAAAGTAGCTAAGATCGCCCGTTTTGAAACCCCTAAAAAAGTAACCAACATTCCTCCTCTTGAAAGTGCAGAACTTGAGTCATCATACTCAGCTGACTTGTTCACAACCTGCGGATCCAGGAGGACAGTGGTGTGTGCAAGTCGAGGCAACTGGGTCTGTGACAGCGCAGACTGAAGCCTTTTAGTGACGGTAGGAGACGGGATGGTATCAGCAGGTCTGTGAGGACCCTCACGCTGAGTTACACACACACGTACATCCGTCAGTCCCTCCACGAGTTTCCCGGGACTTGTGGGAATACGGAACAATGAATCAAACGCATTACAAATTTGTTTCGACGTGCGAGCATCAAAACGCTTAATTGCAGGAGGTGACCGGATGCCACCAGGAATTTCCAAACCCGAGTTGCGTAAGGTTGCGAGGTCACTAGGCGAGAACTCATATTGACGAAAGTAGTATTCATTGTCAGTAAAAGTGGCCTGTGATGAGTCAAACACCCGAGGAGGATCATAGGTAAAGAACCGATGGCCACCACGATTAGGGCTGGGTTCCAAGGTATGCACAAATGACCAGACGTTGAGCAAATTTGTTCATCTGTTGTGTCGTTGGTAGCATAACAACCGCTTTGCAGCCAAAGGGATGAAGATGATTAGGTGAAATACCATCAGTATCATTCCATAACCGTAGACCTTGGTATTGAGACGTCTATAAAAATTTATGCTACTATTTTGTACTAGGAAATCTGTGATATTCTAGTTTCTGGTGATACCGCTTAACCTAGAGCGGAATCCCCTCTATACTTGGGATTCCTTGGACTCCTTACTTTTAGCTAAGGACTTGGTAATACTTTATCTGAAGTCAAATCTGACTACTCCTGAAGTCAAGACCCACTTATAATACTAGTCTGCACTCATGCGTTCCTCGAAACCTTATGAGGCTTGTCTAATTCAATTGTCCTGCAGGTACCTCATGTCCTGTATACAAACCTCAGCACATCTTATATGTTCAACAAAAAGCACCAAAAAGCACCAAAAAGCACCAGAAAGTAGCTTTGATTCCTCCTTTTAAAAAGTCATTAATGAATAAAGAAAACTTAGTACTTAACGTCACAACAACTATCTAACCGTCATCTTTCATCTATGATAAATCCCGCCTTTGGTGGGCATAATTCTGGAGTTAAATTTCATAATCAGATTATGTAATTAAATAATACTTAAAAAAGATATGTCAGATCCATCATAAATAGTGATTATCTCTCAGATCATCATAGGTAGAGTATTTAAGTGTGGTTTATTGGATTGGCCGGAACTGGGGGGTAAACCGGGGGATGCGAATGCGGGAACACATCCGTACACCATGCTACCTCAGCAGAAAAAGACCCAACGCAAACGACCATTTTTTCCGAGTGATTTTGATGAAACTTGGTTTGTTAAATTTCTGGAATTCCGGACTTCTCAATGCATATTTTATTTTAGTTAAAATAGTTTTCGTGGGGGACTTTTGGAGGTCTTGTAGCTGGACAATTCCGGTCGCGGCCCTCAATTCCGGTCAATTCCGGTCAAGCTATCGCATACCATATCAGGATCAGGGCTCATAATTGTACATCTTAGGTAGTGATCTATCTATGGAGGTATTATGCGCCTGATACTAACAATGTCCATTGTATAAAGCCTTCTACCCAGCCAGCTACCTTCCACCCCTTCCCTTTAAAACACTAAAAACGCAGCTAAGATTTCTCTTTCTGAGGAATCATCAACAAAAAAAACATACTAAACAGAGTACCTGACGTAACCAGCATCTAAAAATTCTGATTACCTGTGCCTTGTACTATTTGGCCTTTAGAAATGACGTCATACCAACATCATCAGCAAGTGGCTCAAGAACTCGGCGCACTCTTTGATTGGACACTTGTGTATCGTCATAGTATCTTTTTCGTTCCCATTGCAATGTCATCCATGCAGAGGCTCAGTCACTCATCTGATCTTCTTTGTCCGCAATGGTGTGCAGTCTGGTTGGAAACTTATGAACACTCAAGTCACTTCTAATGGATTCACACCAAGCATATCACTTCTAATGGATTCACACCAAGCATATCACTTCTAATGGATTCTCAGCAAGCATATCACTTCTAATGGATACACACCAAGCATGTCACTTCTAATGGATTCTCAGCAAGCATATCACTTCTAATGGATACACACCAAGCATGTCACTTCAAATGGATACACACCCATGCATATACACCTTGAAACCGACTCTCACGATAGTCGGCTTTTGAGCACTACTTCTAAATTGCCCAAGATGTCTTTCACTTTTTGAGTCGTTCTCTTTAACCACCTATCCATCTGTCAATCGGAAAGTCTCTGAATATAGGCTCACTAGGCCACCATTTAGACTGACTCACTAGGCCACCACTGACCCCCCACTGACTCATTCTGGGCCACCAGAAGCGAACCCACTGTGTAGGACGAAATGCCCACTCATTGGGAAACTGGTCAGACCGGTTTGTCGTGTTGGTCCTGTTTGTCCTATTGGTCCTGTTTGTCGTGTTGGTCATGCTTCAGCTTGATTTTTTTTCTGGTGGTGTGGCTAACTTCTAATGAACCTCTTAAATGTGGTTCAAAATCTCCTTGACCATTTCAAGAATATCTAGATTCTTTACCTCTTTAGAAAGAACCCCCAAGTCCCTTTTTAAAGGGCTGAAAAAGTCACTGCTTTCGGGAACAACCTGCATGTTGTACATGAGTGTCACCACACGCAATAACAAGTCCTCGTTACTCCGCTGGTGAACAAGAATATCACCTATAATTTGCTGAAGTTGTACCTGCTGCTGCTTTAAAAGCTCCCGGCAAACTAGCTCGTACTCCATCGTGCTATTGGCCAAAATCCCTGCTATAGTTACCTGCACACTTGCGTCCTGCAGATGGAGCATTTTTACCAACACTTCGAGATTCTTCCTGCTTTGGGCATTTTCCTCGTTGAAAAACTTGGCCAACATCTTGGGATGACTTACAAGGTTATTGACGAGTTCCCAGGCGGCTTTTTGGATTTGCGGCACAGAGTCTAGGAACAAATCGGGGAGAAAGTCCATTTTTCCAATGATCAATGCATGAAGATCCGACTCCGGCATACACGCGATATTAGTAAGCGCCAATAATCCATCTAGCTTGTCAAGGAGAGGAAAAGAACTTTTTTCCGAGTTTCGGACGAGCTCCACGAGGAAGGGAACACATGTTTTGACGTCATACTTGGAAAATGCAAGTCGTGGGTCTACCAGACGACTTAATGTGGCAAGGGCGCGTGCTGCTCCAAGTGACTGGCTTCCAGAAAGGTAATTTATCTCTGTAGTCTGGAGATTATCTTGCTTTTCGGTATCGGTCACGTGCTCCTTAGTCACGTGCTCAATCAAGTACTTGACCAAAACGGGAAGTGCTCCTTGCACCACGGCTTCCCGTAAAACATTGACTTTTTGCCTCTTAATGATATTGTAGAGCACCTCCACTCGCTCCAGAGAAAGACTTTGGTCTTGAGCCGATATCGGGACTGCACATAGAGTCTGCACGAGTTTATACTCCGAAATTAATTCCTGGTTAAACTGCTCGATGTCTTGCGTATTCTCCTCCTCCTTTGTAACGGCACTTTTTAGCCCTGAAGTATAAGAAGATTCAGGCGCCTGCGTAAGCTTGGCAAATAAAAGAAGTCCTGCATATAGTACTCCGGGCTCTTTCATCGTTTCAATCACTAGCACAAGCTGATTAGTAAATTCGGAGTCGACCCGAAGTTTTTGCCGTGACTTTGGACCAAGCAGGAGGTAGGTGAAAGCTTCTAGGATGTACTGATGAGCCTGGTGTACGGGTTTGAGGAAGAGCGTTCGGAGCCGGGTCTCTATTTCCGAGATGGGGATCTGAGATTCAACGGCAGAGAAGTTCCATAGCTTTACAATGCAAAGGAGAGAGAGGGACAGAATGATATCACGTGACCCAGCCTCCTGCTGTTTGTCCGAATTAACCTCAGTGTTCTCGGCGATCGCTGTGACCTCGGAAATCTCGGTAACATCAGCCTCCTCGGACATACCCCTTGCGCCTTGTATAAGCAAAGACAAATAGTTCTCTGTGTTAAACTTCCGAGCTGCCTCGTAAACACATGAAGCCAGAACCACCCGGAGAAGAAGTTGGGTGTCTTGCACATAAGACGCTCTTTCCATCATCTTCTTCTTACACTCTCTAGAAGTGTATACGGACACAAGCCCTGGTACAAGCGGCATGAACGTTTCGAAGGCCGCTGCAATTGCCTGGAAATCAGATTTGTCGTTATTACACAAGTCCTGCACACAAGCACTCATCTCTCCTCCCCCATTTTTCTTCACCCATGCCACCAAACATAGAGTTGCTTCTTCTGCATACTGCAGAGAAAGTAAAGGTACAAGAGTACTTGCCACATCGGGAATATTATATTTTGTCAAGTGCATGAAAACATGGACGTAGAGGATATGGGTAGGACCTGCAGATAATATGGTTTCTCTGCACACCAGGGCCAATATGCAGGCGTTTTCATGATCTGCTAAAGTCGCCACAGCAGAAGCTGCTCCAGGCACATCTTCTATAGTCTTGAAGAATGTCTGCGGGTCACGTGAAAGGAGTGCAGACAAGTCTTGTTTCTTCAGTTCATCCTTAAGTGCATTCTTCAAGGTCTCTGGTTTGGTCAAGTCAAGTAGGTTCATCAGGGTTCAAATATTGTATTGGTAAGAGGTAAGGGTGTTTCGAAATTGTGTTTCAGATTAAACTGGAGGGTGTTTCAGATTTGAGCAGTTAGTGTTTCAGATTCAACGATCAATGTTCAAATAAAAGAACTAAGTGTTTCAGGTTAAACTGGATAGTGTTTCAGATTTAAGAGCTGAGTGTTTCAGGTTGAACGGGAGGGTGTTTTAGATCAAAAACACTGGTTGGTTTGAGATCAAGGCGGCAGAATCAGTGGTTCAGCTGAACTAGGATGATGTTTCAGATTAGCCTGGGAGGTGTTTCAAATTAAACGAGTGCACGGGTTGGTGTTTCAAATTCAACAGGATGGTGTTTCAGAATAACCAAGATGATTTTTCAGAATACGAATCACCGATTCTGTTCCAAGTCGTTTCAGAAGATGAGGTATCACTACACCATCAACGCGAATGGTGCACTGGTAGTGTACGGGTAGTGTACGGGTGTACTGGTGTGCTCCCTCCCTATTATGCATCTTCTGAAACATCGCGGCTTCTGAAACACAACGCCACCATGGACACCACCACGGTCCTCGACAAGTACACGCAGGATCTCTCCAATCTCCCGCTCGAGATCAAGCATCTCTTCGAGGAGCTCCGGGCCAAGGATACCCAGCTCCTGGACGCGCGCAAGCGGTACCAGACCAAAGACTCGCAGCTCCATAAGTTCATCAAGGCCAACGGCACGCTCACAAAACACCCCAAGGAACAGGCGCTATGTCAGAAGATTGAAGAGGATATGCGGTTGGTGCAGAAGATTCAAAAGGAAAAGATCCTATTAGCCAATACTGCCCTCTTTTTGGTGTCCAAGCATATGTACAATTTCGAGGCGGATATCGCCAAATTGGAGAAGGACGATCTATTGGCGCCTATGGACGAGAGCGCGGTGGAAACTACGGCTGAGCCGGTGAGTGTGCGGCTGTCACCGGACCCGGTGCGCAAGAAACGCACATACTCGGTTCTCAAACGGCCCAAGAGGCTCAAAGATGAGGACGACTATACGGATGGTGTTCGGGAACATAAGATCGAGGATGCAGATAACAACTTATACTGCTTTTGTCAGAGGGTATCATTTGGCGAGATGATTGGCTGTGATAATGATGATTGTAAGTATGAGTGGTTTCACTGGTCGTGTGTGGGGATTAGTTCTCCGCCTAAGGATGATGAGATCTGGTATTGTCCAGATTGTGCACCACGGATGGAGAAGCGGAAGAAGAGGAAGAAGTAGATTCCGAAGACAAGATTCCGAAGACGAAGAATAGAAGGTGGTCAAGTAGATTTCGAAGACAAAGTCTGAAGAATCTAAAAAGGCTATAGGAGATGACCAAATAGGTTCCCAAGACTTCGTCTTCAGAATCTGAAAAGGCGATAGAAGATGATCAAATCGATTTCGGAAACAAAGTCTAAATCTATAGACAACCGGGGATCCATCAAGTATATGTCGAGGTCGACTCCTGTGGAATTCATGAGATGTATTCTGGAATCTGTGTTACACGATTGAGGAATCTACTGACGATCGGTTTCGGCATCTATGTTTGTCGGTCAAGTACTCTGGTCACAGACATTCGAGACTATGACTGGCCGTCTTCAGAATCTACTGACAGGATTTTCTGTGGATATGGTAGATTCCTCAGACATCGTCTAAGTATGACAAATAGATTGAGAAGACTCTTCGGAGTTCGTTTTTGGAATCGATCACAGACGATAAATCCTTGGAGTTCGCCTTTGGATTCCATAGATGGTCAATGAGCCAAAGCAAGTCGGATCTAATGGCAGGATACTCTGGATTCTACTAATAGATGGTCTGTTGAAGTGGACCCCTCAAAATTGGTCTTTGGGATTTACAATTAGTCCTGAGATTTAATGACTGATTATAACTGAACGATGGTCTGTGAGGTGAGATATTCGAGCATATTGTGAGGAATGCAATAAATGATTGAGGTATCTGGTGGAAATATAGTGTCAGGCTTTCCTTGGGATGTAATCCGACACTTCTACCTCGGATCTCATGGCAGCTCTATGAGGGGATTGCCAACAAGTCTAAGGAGCAGATTCCGAATAAATCTGAAGAATCTCACGACTGAGTTTTTCCTCAAAATTCAATGACAGATGTCTGAGGAAAGATCAGATATCGATTGCTTACACTTTGTCTGCGAATAATCTTCCTTCATTGCTGGCGTCAAGTGGTAAGCCATCATGACGCTTATTTTTTCTGCACCCAAGACTTGCCAAGATTGGATCCAGAAGAGGAGAACAAAGAGACAGAAGATCGAGAACAAAAGATCGAGAATGAAGTGATTCCAAATACCGAAGAATCAATAGAGGTTCAAATACCGGGGACCAGTTAAAGTGCACCCAAGTTTTCTCTGGTGTCCACAATGGCTTGAGTTTCTAAAAGTGGGCCAAGGTATAGATCTAGAGACTGTTCAAATTTTGAGACGAGTTTCGACTGGTTCGACTCGTTCACTTGAATTGACTTAATTCGTTCACTCGGATCGAATCATGCCTTTGATTTGACTTATCTCGTTCACTCGGATCGACTCGTTCACTTGATTTGACTGAACTCATTCATTTGGATCGAATCTGCTTTGAACTCTATTCACGGTGTGGCTCTGATTCGATGTGATGATTATTTTCAATCTGACCACTTAATCTATGACCCACAGATATTCCTATGGATCTAGAGAATATTTGTATGGATCCACAGAATGTGATTGGACTGAATGTATTGGACTGAATGTGATAATGGACTGACTGAATGAATATTCTGGTCACTACCAGCCTAGTTTTGCCTGCATACCAAGGGACTTCTCCTTGATTCACTCATTGACTCGACTTCCTTGACTGACTGGACTCGACTGACTGACTGACTGACTGACTCATTGATTGACTGGACTTACTGTACTCATTGAAAGACCTCGAGCTCCTGCATTCACGCATTTCAACCTTAATCTTGAACAATAGCAGCTTTCGCATCCCAAGCCCCGTCCACGACTATAAAGCCGCGCCTTTTCCCCAATTCATTCCTCATCCTCTTTTTTCATGAAACCCTGACCTTCTTCCTGCGAATTCAGATCCCTATTTTCACAACCTCAGATAATCCCTTTTTCTGGAGGAATGAATGAGGGTAAGACAATGAATGATGAGACCAGATGAATCAATAAGCGATCATAAAGTTAACCAACAGTCGTCAACACGTCATCAGCAAATAAAAGCCATCAAAAATTAACCGCCATCAACAGTCACATTCATGAACAGTCATCAACTTTTAACAGTCAACTTTTAACAGTCATAGCGATAGTCACAGTCACAGTCATACAGTTCAGCAACAAACATTTAACCTTCACACTCCCAAATTTCTTAACAGTTGATTAGAAGACTGTGGAGTGGGTCAGTTAAATAACTGTTCCAGGCGATTGTTCTATGGCTGTAATTAACTAGCTGTGATTTGGCTGTCATTTGTTAGCTTCAATTTGGCTGTAATTTTTTGGCTCTAATTCGGCTGTAATTTGACTGTAATTTGACTGTAATTAGTTGGCTGTAATTACGCAGCATGACATAGTTCAATAGATCTGTGGACGATTTAAGAAATATCAGGGGTATGAATGCTGGAGGAACTTTGACTATTTGGTTATAAGATGCTATGACATTTTGCGGAAAAGGGACTCGATCAATAGCCCGGGATAGCCCTAAAGATAGCTGTATGGCTGCCTGTATAGCTGTGGCTGCCTGTATGGATAAGGGGTTGGTTGGATGCATGTTGTGATATGAGGTGCATATGCAGTATATATCCCTAAGTGCCCTGCACTCAAGGTTCCATTGCATCATGTATGCCCATAG
>NKZI01001813.1:0-13990 GCA_002370645.1 Metschnikowia sp. 00-154.1 | reverse complement strand
TCAACTTGCCCACTCGGATCTATCTCATGTTCTTCAAGAGTATTAATATCTTCCTCTTCCTCAGAATCCCCGTCATCCCCGTCATACAGCTCATATATTTTCTCACCAAATTTATGAAGCAAGTCACCAGGATTTGTTAACGCGTGGATGGAAACTGAGAAAGCAGTCACACGTATGGAGCGGTTAGCGATGATATGCAGGACGACGGACGAGTCGCCGGGCCGCGGGAGAAAAGATTCTCAGCGACCTATAGAGAAGGGAGTTCTTCCGTAGGGTCAAGTGATGGGGTGGACTGGACCCAAGTCATAGTTAATAAAAGCAAGTCTGAAAACTAACAGGATTTTCTGTGTTGTCTTTATGGGACATGAAAGTTTTTTTGTTGTAAGGAAAGAGATAGATCTCCACCTCAAAACAGCCACTTGCAGACCCATACTTATTTCCGACAAGAATATAGTGCAAATCATTCTGAAATACACAAGAGTAAGACGGACCATTCACAAGCATTTTTTTTCATCTGTTTCCAAAAGTAAATTTTTTGGAAGCTTACGAGCGACACTTAGCGTGTCTTCATAAAACCCCACATTCGCTTGTTTAGCAGTGACTGCGTAATTTTCCTTTGAGAAAACCTCAAGGGGAGAACGTCTTGTTCCTCCATATGTCAATATACCTAAAGCTTCATTGTTAGCGTTTCGAGACCCAGTTTTGGAAAGTGGCCAGAAATTACCGTCCACTCTAACATAAAGAGCAAATGGGGTAAGCGACCCCACAGCAGTTACAGCAAGAGACGAGAAAATCAATAAACTAACTTTCATAGGGATTGCTAAAACTCCAAAAAAACCCCATAGAAAATGACTAATTTATGGGTCATGCGAGGGAATAAAAGACCCCTTTTTTTTCAATCACTTATTTTTTTTTTTTTTTTGAAGAAATCGAAAAATTGACTCAGTAGTAGCAAAATAATAGGTTCCAAATAAAAGTTCGCTCATAAATTCTTACATCCCTCGGGCATATTTATATGGCAGGGAATCTTGTCCCCTTGCCAAGAACATTTGGCATTTACTAGAGCTCCGAAGATAAAGAATAAAATCACGCAATTTGGTCACTTCATCATCGAAAGTTTATCATTTCGCATGTCACTACTGTCTGCTGTCTGTACTCAATCCCTGAATCCATTTAATCTTTTAAATGAACCGTGCGTGCAACTATTCTTAGTAAAAAGCGCGGCAAAAAGTTCATCTAGGTGCAGTTAACGGTGAACACTACAGGCTTTCGCAAGGAGCTTCTAGTTTACTATAATCACTAGTCAACCCAGTATTTATGAAGCCGTCAAGTAATTATAGAGCCATTTGAAGTCGAATGTTTTAGGAAATGGTTATGATTTCTGGGGTCCATATATAATACAATTTGGCCCGTTTATCTATTTTTTTTTTTTTGGGGGGGGGGGGGGGGGGGGGGGGATTGAATGATTTTTTTGGTCCATGTGTTTCTATGGCTGCCTCCATTTCTTCAATGCCTGAGACTTTAAAAAAGAGAAGGTGAACGCCGTGCTCTGTGTTCACGCTCGACTCAGTAGCATTCCGCTCAATTGCGCGCTCCGTTCCACTTCGCATCCGTTATCTCCTTACCGAGACACCAGTGTGACTGAAACAAGTGTAGTATTTTTGGGCTGCTAGTTTTAGGCGGGATATCTATTTAGAGTTTATACTAGCAATTCCTTTCACTTTCTATTTAATTTTTTTTTAATTTTGATTTATATGGATGTGCTTATGTTCGTGCGCCTAGGACTCTCCCAAAGTCCGACTACCTTAACAGCGATAACTCCAGACAAAACCAATAATCGGTCAGGAAAAAAAAAATTATATCATTTTGAAAAAAAATTTAACATGATATAAATTAGAATCTTTGTGGAATAAGGCCAGAAAATTACTTTAGACTTTACCAGAAAAGCATAGCAACGTACACATAGAAAGTACGGGTATAGTTGGGGAATACTATATTGACACCTTGTACTGTATTTTTTCTCCTATAGTATTCTCTATTACTGTTAAATCAGGCACATGACTATGAATTTAAAAGTTCAAAATGCGAAATTATGTCTGGTCGGTACTGGGATATTTGCCGGCGTAAGAGAATCAGCATATTACCATTCAACGCTTCTCTCCTCGGAGTTAAGATTTATTTCAGGATTAATCTAACTGTTATGTTCATTGATAGATTTATGCCTTACTGATACTATGCTCGTTGATGGTTCTTTAAAGAGAGAAACCGGAGCGGCTTATATAACTTTGTTTCATACTATGTTTTAGAATATATTGATATACAGGGATATGTAAGTTGTACCTTACAAGACCAAAGTTCTATATGAGGTGTGAGGCGGGTGAAAACCTTTCACCCGCCATTAACCTGCACATAGTACATCACTGGTCTGCATACAACACACCACGAAGTACCTTGACTCCGTACATGCTAGGTGCTTGTTGACACTTTGAGAGAAAACGTGGCGTTCGAAAAACTTTCCTGTAGAACAATAGTAAGGACTGTACTAGAATATTGACACGGCGTTTACAATAGCCATTGTTACGATCGGACAGAGTGGGTCTCTTGATATCTTTAAAGGCCGAGCCCTATCTATGGTGGATCTAACACTAATTACAAAAATATATTTTATTATAACTACGTGAAAAGCCCTTGATAATGTTAGAAACTCTTACCAAACAACTCAACTGATAAATGAGCCCAAATTGTTTAGCCAGGCATTCCATTAAGGTTGCACCAAAGCACCGAACTAAATATTTACTAAAAAAAGTTCAATTAAAGTCAGTCTTGATAGTGACATGTAGCAGCATAGGACGGTCTAGTTTAAGAAAATTATTTAAGTAGAAGGTTCAAAAAGAGAGATATTAATTGAATACTAAAATTAACTACCAGTTTCCTGTTAATGAATAATTTTATTTTATTATCAGTCATTGCTTTCAAAGTAGGTCTATAATAACTTATAAACAGAGATGTCGGAAGCTTGTGATATTGAGGATGACACTTCTCAGACTCTCATCAACACCTCCGAACTATATCTCTGATATTGTAAGAAGAGCGTATTTTGAAGGGATACAAATCTTTGTCACCACGGTATCCATAGACTGGATATTCTTTATGGGCCGTATCAGTAACCTTACATGATTGGGTGACCGTCATTGTGGTAGCACTAGTAACAGTCATGGTCACGGTAGCCACTGTACGACAGGTACTGGCATACTCGGTATGTTGTTTCCGTATTGTAACTAGAGGAGCAATTTTGCACTCGCACGTGCAAACATCCGGATTGATTTTTCTTAAAGCAGCGTCTTCAATGGATGAGCTATTAGTTAAGTTTGACATTATCGAGATGGAAGAGGTGGAATTAACATACATGAAACCAGAAAAAGAGTCCATCAGAAAAGATTGAGGAAGCACCGGTTGTGACTCGAACCTCTCTATTGGTTTAGAATATACTGGCTCCAATGCAGACGTAGTTCTATTAGAATCATAGCCATGGCTGCTCGGTACCATACACTCACTCAGCTGATTCACAGAAGACGCCATTAATTTTTCATCAGTCATGTGTTTATGCCTATATATCCCTCTTCCCTTTTGACTATGCTTTTTTTTCCCTTTCGTTTTTTCTCACCCACAACCTTATCCTTATCTCCAATCTTCTCCTTATCTCCAATTTTCTCCTTATCTCCAACCCTCTCCTTATCTCCAACTTTATCTTTCTCATCTTTAACTTTATTCTTTTCATCCTCTTTGACCTTATTTTTCTGATCTTCAGATTTCGTTTGTCTATCTTTAAAATTGTTTTGCTCATCCTTAAAAGTTTCCTTCTTGTCCGTATTCATCTTATGTTTCTCTTCCGTATGCAAAACAGATCTAACTTCACTCAATTCAGATACATCTTTTATCGCTACTCCAGTATTTGCATCGTAAGGCAAGAAGTAGATATCCACATGGAAACAATCAACCTTTGATATGAAGGTATCCTTTTCAAAGACATCCTACAATGTACTAGAGAGTAGAGGGCATGCTTTAAACGGATCATTTAGAACCATCATGTCCTGATCAAACTCTAGGCTTAGTGGGGGGATCTTCAGACCAAACCCAAGTGTACCATCGTAATTTCCCAAGCATTGTGGATATTTCAGGCCTTCAGTTACTGCATAACTCTCTTGCAAGGAAAATTCGGTGGGGTAAGGGTACGGGTCTCCGTAAGACAACGAATTTATCTCAATACCATCGAACTCAAACTGAATACCGTGGAGCGGTCGAAAGACCCCATCAACATATACAAAGAATGCCGATGGAAGTTTGGGAAGAGCCCATGCAGTTATCGAAATAAGAAAGGTGAGGATCAAATGAGTGGCTTTCATAGCAATAGCTAGAATTTACAGGAATGGAAACCTATTCTTTTTATAGGTCTATCACAGCTTCTGTTTTGGGGTTTTGTTAGATTTCAAACTTGCGTTTATTAACTATGACTTGGGTCCAGTCCACCCCATCACTTGACCCTACGGAAGAACTCCCTTCTCTATAGGTCGCTGAGAATCTTTTCTCATGCGGCCCGGCGACTCGTCCGTCGTCCTGCATATCATCGCTAACCGCTCCATACGTGCGACTGCTTTCTCAGTTTCCATCCACGCGTTAACAGGTTTCCATTGTACAATAGCGAAAAATGTCAGAACAATGGGACAACGTGTGTGAGTAAAACAAACCTTGAGTAATCGTTCCCCCTTATTCCAAGAGTTATTGTTTCGAATTTTAAAATTTACAAGCCCTATGGGTTTCCAGGTATCAGTGCCCGTACTAAATGGGAGTGTATGCAGGAAATCGAGCGCTATTGTAAGTTTTCGTATAAATTCAAAATACATTTCTGCTAGAGTTCCACCATAGGCCGGTATTATGAAGTTTATCAGTCCGATTGTTACATTCGCAATTGAAAACGCCGTATCACGGCCATCGGCCATCGAGGCACAAAGTGCTATGATGGCCCTTTCAAATATTCGGGAACAATCCTTACTATTGTTCTAGTGGTGAATTTTTCGATGCCACCTTTTCTCTCAAAGTCATTTAAGCCGTTTCAGTTTCTCTCTTTGAGGAACCATCAACGAACATAGTTTTAGTTAGGCATAAATGTATTAAAGAACAAAATAATTTCCATAATATTGTTTCTAGGGAATTTTTTTTTATCTCTGATGCCTTAATTTTTATTGCTCGCTCAATAATTTTGACTAGTCAATCATTTGTCGGCTGACTATTCATGCTCGTTAATCCAGTTTTTCTTGAACCATAATGTTCCTCTACAACCCAATTCTTACTAGTGAGCGCATTTTCAGTATTGTACGCTTGGCAAATTTGATAGGAATACAGAGTAGTGTAAAACCTTACCGCTTTAGGAGCTAAGAATATTTTAAAAACTAAAGTTCGTTCGTGATATCACCATATTGATAAAAAATATATCCTTGGTTTCACTGGTGGTGACAGCCTTGAAAATGATGATGCCCTAAAAAGTGAACAGAAATTTTCGGGGGTCTCTTCTCTACACGAACCTTATCTGGCAGTGAGTACTACAAAATATTGAAACACTATGGGCACAACTATTGCAAAGAAACGATACAAAGATTCGAGCATTCAGAAGCGGATTTAAGAACTGTCAACGAGTACCTAGCGAGAATTGATGCAGGGTACTTCGTGGATATGTTGTATGCAGACATGTGACGTACTATGTGCAGGTCACTTGTGGGTGAAAAGTTTTCACCCACCTCGCACCGTCCAATTCCACTTTGGTCTTGTAAGGTACAACTTACTTATACCTGTATACTAATATATACTAAAACACAAGTTGAAAAGAACAACTTAACTTATTGTGGCAATTGCATGTTGCCAAATTTACTGGGCCCAAAACCATGTTTTTAATTGGAACAAAGTATTAAATCAGAAAAGACAATACTGGCTACACAGTTAACTAGCATCAGGCAATACGAGTCCTTTGAATTCCAAAATCTAGGCTTCGCTATAGGAAGTTTTAAAATTCTAATGCAAGTCTGGTGCCTATTCAGTAATACTCAGCTATTAATTGTCCTGAATTAGACAATGTCCGGCATATAGACACTACACTGCTACCTACGTGTTTAAACTCGGTATGAAGCGTTACATGCCAATCACACAACAATAATAGGGAGTGTATTTCACTGCTAGGATATTAGTATAATGTTCTGCATCGGTAGTAAGTTACTTGATGGTTCTAGCATTTTCCCCTTACTAACACTCACCAAACACCTACATGAGCCACTAGTTACTTTACCACTAGATACAAGTTTTTCATTACTCGACAAAACATCTGAACCTCTTTATTATTCTCGGATCGAACAAGGCTTGTACTTCATTAGTGGGGCTCGAATATTAAAAAGTTACGTGACTGTAACTACCGAGCCCATTAGCATTCTTGAAGCTGCGTAACAAACGAGGTGACTAATTTTATTTTTCCAGTGAGGACTCTTCAATTTCACAACCCTTTCAAAACTGATGATTATCTCCTCCCAACATTTTCAAGGGAGACCCGGTCTTTTTGTCGAGAGGTAAAAGGTATACCTCCACCTCAAAACAATCCTCAAGAGTTAGGGGAGCCTCTCCATTAATGATCACACGCATGCATGAAAGGGTAACTTTACATTATTGCAAAGGTACATTCACAACCTTCAGATGCTTATCCAAATTCAAACTAAGTCTAGGGACATTGGAACCAAAGCCGAGCATACCTTTGTAAAATCCCCAAGACCCTGGAGTGTAAACATTAGTCGTCTTTGCATACTTATCCTGTAAGTAAAACTCAACAGGATCTGGGTCCATCATATCGTAGGACAATAAACTTAGTCTGACTCCAAGATCTTCGAAAAGACTGCCGGATAATGGTACGAAGGTATGATTGACTTTCGCGAAAAAGGCCAATGGGGGGGTTGGATTCTGCCCACGCAGTAGCAGCAATACGAGAGGTGAAGAGTAATTGAGTAGCTTTCATGGTGATAGTTGAAAGAAAATAGAATAATTGGTGCTTCTAAGTAAAGTATACATTTTTAAAGGATGGAAATGGAACAGCATAGACTATTTGATCATTTATTGAGGAATGACCTTTTGTCGACGGAATGTTAGCTAGAAAGGGCTGTGATCATGCCAAATTACATGCAGGTTTCTTATTGCGTCTTTAGTCTCTCTTCGACATACACAATTATAGTTTCTTTGGGTCCTGTATCTGTTTAATAATTTGCTTGCTGAGTTTTCCTATAAGAGGGAATTTGAAGCCACGGGGGCATAGAATACACGTCACGTGCTTCAGTGGTGCGTCTCGCTCACCTTGTTAGACATGGAATTGACTCGACTGAGTGCAGGATTCCAATGAAGTCTAGAACATGAAGATCTACGCTGCATGAAGATCTACGCAGCATGAAACAAGATCTGTGAATGCAAGAGTCTAGACTTAGCATCCTTCCAGATATAAAAAGGGGGCAAGAGCTCAGCTTTGAGAAGAGAGAACTCCATTACCTAATTTTAGATAGTTATAGTCTAATATAGATATCATCAATTAACTAAGAATAATCATAACGCTGGTCGGGTGAGTTCCTACTAATAGTAGCCGTTCAGAAGACTCAGTCATCATTAAGTCATTGTTCCTGGAAAGATCTGTTCTATTCAGAAGCCCGTTAGAAGCTTATAATCATTGCAGATACAGGCCAAAGCCTCAGGTCACATAATAATTTTAACACATCTCTATAGATTTGTACGTGCGATGCAAAAAAAAACAATGTCTTGATGACCATTGTAGGGTCCAAGTGTTTTTTTTTGGTGGGGTCAGGTATAAAATATCTAAGAATATCCCACATGAGACCTTTTCTTCGAACTACTGTATTCCGGAATTCCGCTTCATTCATACAGCCGAAGACAACAAGATTGGTTTGAAAAGAAAAAGAAACCAAAAAATCTTAGTCTAAAGAAATAATTGTTAATTATTCAAAGACGACACAACACAGGAGCGATAAATATGGATTAAAAGGTCACTCCATGGCTGCAAAAAAGTCGCATTATGCAGTGTTGAGAAACAGGAGCTGCGGATGGCAACTCGCTGTCTCTCAGGGACCACAGTCACTCACGTGACTTTGATCGTGTGATGGCTCATGCCAATATAAAAGGACAAGCTTCCGCTATTTTATAACACCACCAAAAATATGTATCAACTGGGGAAAAACATACCAAGATCTTTCCCAACACCAGAACCACCAATATTTTCTAGTATAGAGGTACTGATGTCTACTAATGACTTGAACAGATTCTCTTAATGCAGGAATTCTGTATTTTGAAAAACAGCAATCAAGAGCACGCATTGCGCCCCACGCCTTGTGAGGTAGCAGGCAATCAGTTTTTGCAGCAATCAATTGTTGCTACAATTGATTGGGCAATGAAGGAAGAATCTCCAGATATATAATGGAGACTTCGCCCCATTTATTGGTAGAACTTTAATCGAACATCAACTGCCTGAGGTATACCAAGATGCCTCCAAAAACCAGACCCACCAAAAGATCTCATATTGATAATACTTCAATGAGCACTGACAACTCTTCTCCTCCTCTTCCTGAAGTAAATACTTCTCCTGAAGTGTTTACATATCTTGATGAGACTATGATATCAGTGTCTTATAGTATGAATCATCCTCTGGATGTTACACCCTGGTTAATCACTGGTCCTCCTGGATCCGCAACGACAGTTGCGGATCTGGCGTTGTTGAATCTACACTGTATGTAGTACAGATTTGCAGCCCAGCTGCCGCATATTGTTGCAAAATCTTATAAGTTTTGTGAGGGTGCAGATTGCGCACTGGTGCATCTGCTTTCAGTCAGGCACTCTTATGGAAGCTCCTAAGTCCGTGCTAGAAACCACGGAAGAGTAGGGGTTACGGCCTACTCCAATATACGAGAAAATTATTTTTTTTCTTTTTCAAATTCAACTGGAATTACAACGAAATGAAGATTGTTATGTTCTTTAATACATTTATGCCGAAGTGATACTATATTCATTGATGGTTCATCAAGAAGAGGAACCGGAGCGGCTTATATAACTTTGAGAGAAAACGTGGTATTCGAAAAACTTTCCTGTAGAACACTAGTAAGGATTGTTCTTGAATATTGACCCGGCATTTGCAATGGCCATTATTACAATCGGACAGAGTAGGGTTCATAATACATCTATATGCAGAAGCCGGCATATTGTGGATTTTGTCTAACTTGTGAGCTGTGACAATCATTGGGTGCAGGACACGATGGCTAGTATTATCCGCAGTACAGAGTGACAACACTGAGTTGGGCAGATGGGCCAGGCTCACTTGTGTCTACAGATACAGTGTGCAGATGAAACCAAGCAGTGTGCATGATGAGTGTATTACTAAGCATGCATGACACTGTATGACGTTCCGAAAGTTGCATCCGATGCACGAGGATGAACCCGAAAGTTGTATCCTGTGTATAATGGATAAGCTCGGTGCTCGGAACCGAATGAAGCTAAAGAACCCGAGACGGGATTCCAAGAACAGAAACAACCGGGACAAACGGAATGGTTCCGATTGGGTCTCTGGAAAGGGATGAGCTCCGGATTAAGTGCAGGAATGAATGATAAGGAGAAGTATATATATCTGGGATCCCGGTAATGTTAGATTCTTGGATACGTCTAATACTGGGAGTTATGTTCATTCGTTGATGGATTCCCAATAAGTGGGAATCCGAGTAAATATATAGTTAGCCAGTGAATACCAGAGAGTGAGGCAGGGCGCTTAAACGCCATGTCACGAGGTAAGGTGAATCGATGAGTCCAAGTCACGGGTTATGGTGCCTTGGATGAGTCACTGGCATTCGTAGGCTAGAAGATACCTCTATGGGTAGTGTGTCTACCCATGGTAGGTCTAACAGGTAATGTTTGAAAGGGCATCAAATGTGAACATAGATCACTGACATCTAGTTTAGGAAGAATATAAGCGATCTAAGTTGAACACTGAAACACCATACTTGAGAGAGTTATTGGAGGCCAACGTCATAACAATTCCATATTATGCGAGGCTTTATGCGAACGCTTAACAGATCTAACAAAGATGCATAAACACCTCTCGTGCCACATGACTCATCAGAATCAGTTAAGAGTAGTTAATTTTAAACCTTTAAGCATGTTGGGGTCTCAATTTTCCTCTTCACATATATTGCTCTTTATCAATTGCATAAGTCTTATTGTCAGGCACCCAATTTATGAATTCGCTTCCGGGAGGTACTGCACTGGTGAGGGGTATTGGAAAAAGTTCCATGTCACTCCACTAACATGTCTGACATCTAAGGTGAATGTGTAAATTTGATTTTCCGGGATTGCTTTAGACCTGACTCGATAACAGGATTAAGCCCGGGACTGACCCCTCGCTCCAACCATCATCGAGTTTCATTCTCCTATTACCTATTTGCAGGTATGTAGGATTTGGTCATTGAATTCGAAAAAAACAAAAAAAAAAAAAACTGCCTCACAATTCTAACTTTGGCTACAAGGTTCGAAGGTTGTATCCTCCTAAAGATGGGTATATGGTGGAGGGTTTAAGCGGTCCAACTTCTCCACGTATCTGAGAATACACGATGTTGGAGCGAGTTTGATAATGTCCGAAGTTTCTTTACACAGGCCGCTCTTATTGTCATGATATACGTCAGCGTAATAACCATGGGGTCTACCCAAATCAACAGCACGCCCGATAATTCATTGCTTAGAAAGGCAATCAAACTTCTGGTAAAAGTCTCTGCAGATAGAATCTAACATTACTTTCTGCCTCTCTAGCTCCTCATCATCTATTGCTTGCTTTTTGGGATTCTTTCCTTTGCATAGCATTCTTCGTGCACAGTGCAATTGAGAATCAAGTTCTTTTCTTTCATAAGTCATCCTCTAGTAGATCCCGGAGGAATCAGGACAAATATTTGTATTTGGGGGGACCAGTTCATGACACACCTTACGATAAAGGCATTCGTGAGGGATTGAAGCCTCATTGGAGTTAATCTCGGCACATTCAAAGCCATCGAAAAACATATAGTCAACAAGAGAACGAATTTTCTCCTGAAGGGTATTTAATGGACGCTACTTCATCTTGGACTTGGGCTGGTTCCGCACGTTTAGTATTCTGGTTTTGGCAAATAATTTGGCGTACACAGTAAGGATCAGACCAAACAACGCATCGAGCTCGTCGAACTTCTTAGTCTTATCGTAGGTACAGTTGGTTGGCTGTATATCCCCAACAGAGAACTTGTGGTGCATGCACTCAGGGGGCACGTCTCTAACGGTTAAATCAAAATGTAGAGCACAAGGATTGCCCTCCCGGTCCAAACTGCCTTTTTTCAAAGATATTGATGCAGCAGAAGAAACAGATAAAGCGTTAGCTAAAGTCACCAAGCAAGGTTTTTCAAACAACATGTTGTATTTTGGCAAATCATTAGCTCTCTAGCTTCTAAATTAGTGCTCTTCCGGTATACTGAAGTGATCATGCTCTTTTTTTTCTTTTTGCTAAATCCGTTTAAGCAGTCATTCATCTCCTATCAGATATCAGCACAGACAATGGACCTGCATCTGGTAGTCGTAAAACATACAGTCAGCTTTAAACCTTGGTCATTCATCCCCTTATTTGAACAAAAAAGATTTCTCAAAGACGAACAATGATTCTAAAAGACAACAATCAATCTAAACAATTGAAAAAGAACCTGGCCTTAGTCAACCAATACTCCGTAAGATTCAAACTGTTCTAGTAAAATTGCTGACCACCCTTTAGAGCTCTTGGTTTGAAATAAAATCCCCTTAATTTTGTAGTATAGCCAATTATTCTAGTTCTTGGTGTAACGCGTATGTACCTCTTAGTATATATTTGTTTACTGTAGCTCCATGGATGTGGGGGACTAAAGGTAATGAGTTGCAGGTTGTGCCCAGGATATCCTCCCAAGTTTGTGAGACACCGTTAAGGGGTGTACAGGTTTACCCCTCTTTAGATGTAAGATTTGTATGGCATTTAAATATGCTCAAAATGACTATCTGTTCGATAATTAACCTAGCACTGAAGTTATTTTGCCGTATTTGAGAACTGTTCATGCACTAATTATCTTCTATAAGTCTATGGAGTACGAGTATTAGGGACCTTAATTTAAGAGCAAGTTTCAGTATCCATAGGTTCCATTGGCAAGTATATGGAGAAGGTTGGGAGTAGACATTATTGTTGAGCGTTCGCATAAAGCCTCGCATAATATGGAATTGTTATGACGTTGGCCTCCAATAGTATGGTGTTTCAGTGTTCATCTTAGATCGCTTATATTCTTCCTAAACTAGATGTCAGTGATCTGTACTCACATTCGATGCCCTTTCAAACATTACCGGGATCCCAGATATATATACTTCTCCTTATCATTCATTCCTGCATTCAATCCGGAGCTCATCCCTTTCCAGAGACCCAATCGGAACCTTTCCGATTGTCCCAGCTGTTTCTATTCTTGGAATCCCGTTACCGGTCTTCAAAATCATTGGTTCCGAGGACCGAGCTCACCCATCATCGTGCATCGGATGTGACCTCCAGAACGTCATACGGTCTCATGCATGATTAGTAATACAACTCAGTGTTTCCGTTTGTAGAGAAGATAGCGTCAGATCCGCAATGACAGTTGCGGCACCAGGAGGACCAGAGAGTGGTCAGAGTTCATTGAAGTATTATTAATACGAGATCTTTTTGGGGGGTCTGGTTCTTGGAGGCATCTTGGTATACCTCTGGCAGTTGATGTTGATTGAATTATTTAATTATAAGATGGGGCGGTGGCGCCATTTTATATCTGGGGATTCTTCCTTCATCGTATAGGAAAACTGATGGCCTGATATCCTGTTAGCCGCTGGACATCAGAGCGCGCTCTCTCGATCGCCGTTTTTCAACACCGTTCTGTACTGCAGGCAGTACCATTCATCATGTCCTGCACACAATGATTGTCACGGCTTACAAGTTCAACAATTATTATAGTTAGGCACTATTCAATGAGCAGAAGTCATAATTGATATCTATGAAAAAACTAAACATTGCATAAAATTAGTCTTCCATGATTTTACGATATTTGATACAGATTAAAAAATAAGTCGCTGATATTCCAGCAATAGTACAAAGACTACTAGACTGTTGAACTTGCGGGACATCTGTACCTCATGATCACGTGCCAGTAGGCACGTGAGAAAAGTTCAGATTCACGTTCCGGTAGGACACGTGAATAGAGGAGTATGCAACTGTTAGACTTAACACTTTATGTATGTGCAGATGAGCTCATTTCTGACATTAGGACGAAATTGTCGCTAGGAAGAAATTGTTGCTAGGAGGATTATTTAAGCCAGCCTGCATATGAGACACTCTGCAGGCCAATATGGCATGGCCTATAAGAAGGGGCAATCCGTGTCATTGAAACAGAGCGGATAAGTAAATCTGTCACCGCGCCCCCAGTTTGAGTTTATAGGAATCTAACAAACGTTATCACCGCTCCACTATTGCAGGCGCAAAGCATTAAGCTTCAACATAGGCTAAGACTCAATACCAGACTTTAGTACTTTTTAGACTATGAAACCAAGCGTACCATGGACTAAGTAGACTAGAATAAACTATTAAAGATATTTCAAGGCCAAGAATATTTTCACAGAGGCTCAAATAAAAAGCACCTACCCTGGAATTCCGGATCAAGTGGCTTGCATGACTTTTCAACCTATGTTTTAGTATATATTGATATACAGGGATATGTAAGTTGTACCTTACAAGACCAAGGTGCGATATGTGCTGAAGTGAGTGAAAACTCTTCACCCACTATGTTGGAAAATAGCACCGAATAAGAGCGCGCATGGTGCTCTAGGCTTGCAGAGCATTGTTCGGATATTTCCCCAAACCTCGGTT